>CAJNDT010003481.1:0-22584 GCA_905221615.1 Symbiodinium sp. CCMP2592
TTGGCCTTGGCCTTGCCTTTGGGCTGCCCTCCGTGTCCACCCTTGCCCTTGCCCTTGCCCTTCCCCGGCGTTGTCGCCAGGGTGGACGCGTCCCGCTCCTTCTTGGCCGCGAGGGCCTTTTTGCGGAGCTCCTTGTCGTGCGAGTAAGGGCACGCGTCCCCTTTTGGGCAGTTCCCGTGGTCGCGGAAATGGAAACAGATAGGCTTCCCTTTTCCATTTCCTTTCGGACCAGCGGCAAGCGTGGAAGAGGCGGCCGCCTTGGCCGCGGCCTTAGAAGCCTTGAGCTCCGTCCTCAGCTTCTCGACCTCCTTCCGCGCGGCGGACAGGGCTGGGTCTTCCGTCGAACCTGCGTACACGCTATTAGCCGTCACCCGATGCCCAGCCTCACGCTGCTCATATTCGAGGACGACCTTATGCGCTTCTTCCCAGGTCGAAGGGCCTCGAAGCCCTGCGGATGCGCCGTCGCTAGGCCACAACCGCTTATCACCGCGGATCTCCTTCTGGAGATGTGGAGGCATCTTGCGCAAGTAGCTTAGGAAGAGCTCCCTCGCTGTGTTGCCAAGACCCACACTCTCCAGCTCCGCGATGGAGGCCTCAAACAGGGGCTCGAACTGGTGCCCTGTGAGACGGCCCTTAGTGAGGGCGACGTGCTCCGCGTCCACCCTCATCTCCTTCTCTTCTCGGCTCTCGACGAAGACAAGGTGCCGCTGCTTGATCCTTTCGTAAACGGCTTGGGGATTCTCAGTAACTTCCCCGGTCTTGGAGGCAGCCTTGTACACGTTAGTAAAGGTCTTAAGCCTCGAGCCGCGGCAGCGAGCACGAAGGGCGATGAGTTTCTCCCGGAAATTCATCCACTTGCAGTTGTTGGCAAGGCCACAGACGTCCTCGAACTCTTCGTAGAACTGGACCACGTCCCGGATGTCGGAGCGATCGTCGGTGAGCGAGGGCCATTGGAGGTCCGTCTTCACGGTCGTGATCGACGTCTGACCTCCGCGAGACGCCAAGGCCTCCTTGAGCGCCTCGGTCTGGGCCGCCAAAGCTGCAGCGAGATCTCCGGCTCCGCCGCTGGCGGAGTGAGGCTCGCCGGGCTTATCCTTCTTAAGCCCTTCGAGCTCTATCTCCAGAGCCGCAAGGCGGGACTTCAGGGGTGAGTCCCCCGGACCAGGGTGCGGATCCTCAGGGATCGCGAGCTGAAGGTCCACCGGGAGAGGCGCCGGTGCTCCGGACTTAGAGCCCGACTCCGCAACGGCGCCCGTCCGGGCCGCCAGGGCCGGGACAGAAGAAGGAGTGCTCCAAACCTTCTCGGGTTCGCCGCTGCTCTTGCCTCCCAGGGCCAAGATCAGCTCGCCGAGGCACGAGATCTCCTTCTCGACCTCCTCTCGGTCTTCCGACCCAAGAGAAACCGCGGCAACGGTAAACCTGGTGCGCAGGGCCCGCACCATCCTGGCAGGGTGCCAGTCACCTCCCATTTTGCCGTATCCCTCGGCAAGGATGGTGGCCTTGGTAGTGATCTTCTCAAGATCCTCCACCGTGACCTCTGCCTGGTGCGCCTTCAAGGCCACAACCAGCCTTGAAACCCGCGTCAGGTAATCCGCGACCGGTTCCTGGTCGGGACGGTAGAGCTCCCTCAGGTCCGCCTGCAGGGTCTCCGCCGTGACGGGACCACCCGTCCCAGCAGACGAGGGAGGCCCGGAACGGGCCGGGCCGCCGGCCACCGGCGAGAGAGCAAGCGCACCAACACGGCGCGCCGTCTCGGCCACGTCCGCCGGCGCAGCGGCAGGACGCGGAGCCGGTACCCCGGCCTCCGGCAGAAGCTCTTCAGAGCTTGGGCCCGGATCGCCATCCTGAGCACCCGGGCCCGCTTCCGCAGCTGGAGCTTCCTCATCTTCCTCTTCATCTTCTTCCTCTTCCTCTTCGGCATCGAAGTTGTCGTAGAGGAATTCCATCGTCTCCTTCCACAGACGCTGTTCCTCTGCTAGCGTCGTGGATCGTCCGTCCTTCTTCTTGGTGGGACGGGACCCCGTTTCCTTACGCCAACGGAGCCAGTACATAAAGGGCATCTTCTCCGGGTACTCCACTGACCCCTCCTCGATGCACCTCAGCAACGTGGCTCCTTCCGGCTGACCTGCGACCTCAGCGCTCATGGTCGCCTAGCGAAGGAGAGAGCCCCGTGCCACACAGGACCACGGCCTCAAGGCGCACGACAAGCGCGCCTTCGAGGCCAGGTTAAAAGATTGCGGCGCAGCAGCCGCCTGGGTGGCCGTTTCCCAGAACAGCCCCCAATTGTGGAGAACGGAAACCCAAAGGGGCAGCACGCACCCTCGTTTTCCGTCCAAGCAGAAAGTCCAACGACCGTGACAGGTCGAACGTCCGCCCAGTACGGGCTGCGCGCAATTGCGTCGCGGCAACGAGAAGCTACCAACGACACACTGCCGTGCTCACTTGAGCCAAAAATGTTATGAATACGAATTACAGAAGAGCATGCATAAAAGCATACAGCACAACAGCCAGCCCGCAGACTATGTACAGTTACATGCGGGAGCGACTGCGCCCGGGGCTTTGCTGTGTGTAGCCGGTCCTTCTCCCCCCCCCCGGGGTTAACCCAGAGCATCGACGCTGGTATAGCAGTGGGTGATAGATGTTATCAGGCGCTTTCACAGGGCGCTGGTAGACATACGTACTCTGGCATTTGAACGCTGATAAGGGCGCTGGTATAGGGCGCTGGTATATATATATATATATATATATATATATATATATATATATATATGCCCGATACCTTTAGGGTCTATATAACCGCGGTTTGTTGTCTTCAGCACATAATGGAAAGCAAAATATAGGGTATAAGCACAGCCCACATTACAAAGCCACGACCTGAAAAGTTTCGGATCGACTAGGCTATATTTTTCTATCAAGTAATTATAGCAAATTATTCGCATTCAGGGAGACGAGTATTATATAAACAGAACATCGAGTGTTGATCCCAGCACTGTCGATGAATAAACATTCGTTGTGATGACACATTTCAGTGTATAGAGTCCATACATCTTCCAGGAATGATGTATCGTCGTGGAGATATGCATAGCACTGTCAGCAGTATATCGGCAACACGGACAAATTCTCCTGTCCCAATGTTTCACAATTCGACTTATTGTTGACTTGCCAGCGTTTGAGTAATTGCATACGACATATCCACCCAAGAATCACGTGACTTGCCAGCGTTTGAGTAATTGCATACGACATATCCACCCAAGAATCACGTAATAAGCATGCACGCTGTAATATGGCATAAATTTGTTTGTAATTTCCGCACAGGCCAGAATGCATAACCTGACAGGTTCGGTACTCATGAATCGGATGTGTTCATATGACAAACTATGGGAATACATACGGCATGACACATCCATATCACATGATGCTGTCGCAACACTTACTACAACTCGTTGCCTGTTAGATTCTGTTGTTACATATGCTACATATATCTACTGAGGCAAGCCAGGTCTGAACAAACTAGTTCCTTGTCAATAGGGTTTCAATATGAGGAGGGCATGTAATGTATTGGTTCGCCCTGTCCAGGAAGTGAAGAGAAACATTATAGCCCCTGCAATGTGCCAGTTTCTTCTGTCCGTAAGAAGGGCTTTCCGATGTATCAGCTTCATATCAAGAGGGCTTCAGTAGGATGAGTGGGCGTGACAGGTCAAAGGCTTGTAACGTGTTCGTTTGTTCTGTCTGGGGGCTTTCGAATGTATAAGTTCCTCGCCAAAAGAGTTTCGATAGGCGGGAGTGGAGTGACACATTAGAGAGTCTATATTGTGTCAGTTTGTTCTGCCCAGGGGCCTTCCAATATACAGGGTCGCTTCAGTGTATAAGTTCCTTGTCAATAGGAATCCTTGGGGAATGGAGTAACACATTAGAGGGTCTGTAATGTGTCAGGTCGCTGTGTCCAGGAGCCTTCCAAAGTAGGATTTTCCTTGTCAATATACTTTCAATAGAAGGGATGAAGTGAGTGAGTGAGTGAGTGAGTGTGGCTGGGTATTGTGAGGCCCCAGCAGGATCAGCCGTTGCTTCCGCCCGAAGGTTAAAGCGCAAAGCTGCAGGCCGGCTCCACACGAACGCCGTGCATCATGGCAAACCCGATGCACCCTTAACCATGACAGGGCTCTCGAAACCGAACTGGAGAGGACACTAGGCAAGCCCGCCACCTTCACCTCCTAGCAAAGGAAATTGCTAGGAAGGCCGGCATAAGGGCAAGACAGCATGCCATCCTCGATACCTCTGCCAGATCAAACGGCTCTTCCCGACGCAATCGCTCGCGACGGTACTGGGCCAGGTCTGGAGCGTCCCCGACAGGGCGAGGGTTGGTGGCTGCTGCCAAACATGGCTAGTGCTCTTCCAGTTGGATCCCTCCGCGGGTACTGGGCACCAAAGCAGCTCATCCAACCCCGAGGGCGCGACACGCTCATCACTCGGTTCACGCCTGGCGGTGGCAATGGGGCCGCCTCCACCGATGGCAAACAGTCTGCCACCCCCCTGACCGCAAACTCACAAACAGTTTTCCCTCTGAGTGAATGGCCCACTGCCTGCAACTAGCGGCAGAGACCAGCGCGAGAGGGGTAGAAGGGATGAAGTGACACATTAGAGGGCTTGTAATGTGTTAATTCGTTATGCCCAAGTCAATAGAGTTTGAACAGGGGAAGTGGAGTAACACTTTACAGGGCATGTAATGTGCCAATCTGTTATGTCCTGGACTTTCCAGTGTATAAGTTCCTTGTCAGTAGAGGGTCAATCGGAGTGGGTGGAGTGACACATTAGGGTGCCTGTAATATGTCAATTTGATATGCCCAGGTACAGGGGCCTGACAGTGTATAAGTTCCTTGTTAGTAGGGTTTCAGTAGGAGAAATGGAGTGACACATTAGAGGGCATGTAATATGTCAATTTGCCCAGTCCAGGACCCAGGAAGTGAAGATACACATTATAGTGTGTTATGTCCAAAAAAAGTGCTTTCCGATGTATCAATTATTTTCAGTAGGGTTTCAATAGGATAGGTGGAGCGACACATTATAGGGCCTGCAGTGTGTCAGTTTATTATGTCCAGTGGTTTTCTAGTGGAAAAGTTCCATTGCAATAGAGGTTCCATAGGAAGGAGTGGAGTGACACATTAGAGGGCCTGTACTGCGTCAATTTATACTACCCAGAGACCTTCCAATATACAGATGCCCTACAGTGTATAAGTTCCTTGCCTTTAGGGTTTCAATAGGAATAATGACACATTAGAAGGCCTGTAATGTGTCAGTTTGTTTTCCCATGTGCCTTCCAATGTATCTCTATACATATCAGATCTGATGTGATCACAGCATTAGCCAAGAAGGATATCACGTAGTTAATAGTCTTCACGATCTTAACAAAGGCGCAATTATCCGTATCGAAGGTATACATTCCCATGATAAAATCCCTATAGATCCCTTCACAGATCCCTTGTATGGAACCCTCATAGACAGCCTTTATAGATTCGTATAGAAACTTTATAGATCCCTTATATAGAGAACTTATAGAAACCCCGTATAAATCAACAAATGGAGTTCTTTGTAGAAAACTTTACAAGATCCCTTACATGGAGCTTTCATAGACAACTGCTATATATTCCTTACCCTTTGTAGAAACCACATGGAAGCCCTGTATAGATCCCTCGTATGGAGCCCTTCTGGAAAACCATTACAGATTGCTTATAGAAATCTTATAGATCCTCTATGTAGAGACCTTATAGAAACCCATTATATAAAAAACTATAGATCCCTTACAGAGAGACTTTCTAGAAACTCATTATGGATCCCTCATATGGGGCTTTTATAGTAAGCCCGGTTACAAAGTATGTAGATGCGATGTGGTAAGCTATTCTTGATATAGTAGTTAAGATAAATCGATTGTATTATGGTTCGTACAATACCTATGAAATTACCTTTAAGAATAGAGGGAGCGGTATTAAAACCAATGAAACCGGCAACGAAGATGATGACGATGAAGAAGATGATGAAGATGATGGAGATGATGGAGATGATGAAGATGATGAAGATGATGAAGATGATGAAGATGATGCAGATGATGAAGATGATGAAGATGATGGAGAGGGGGTGGGGTGTCCGCAGCCCTGTTGGACCCTAATGGGTTCGTGGTGGGGGTGGGGGTAGTGGGTGGGGTGGGGGAGGGATGTGAATGGGCAGGGGGTTTGTGCTGGCGTGGTGAGGGGTGGGTTTGGGGGAGTGGGTGATAAAGGTGATAAACCGATGATAAATGATAATAGGATGGTGATAACGATGATGGGGAGGAGTAGGTGGTGGGTGGTGGGTAGTGGGTAGTGGTGGCTGGCGGGTGCTGGGTAGTGGTGGGTGGTGGGTGGTGGGTGATGGGTGGTGTGGTGGGTGGTGTGTGGTGGGTGGTGTGTGGTGGTTGGTGGGGAGGGTGTGGGTGGTGGGTGTGGCGGGTGAGGGGTGCCGGGTGGTGGATAATAGGTGGTGGGTGGTGGGTGGTGATGGGGTACGAGGCAAGGGGCTGAGATAGGGGGGTGGGTAATGAGGTATGAAGGGGGCGGGAGGGTGGAGTGGGGGCAGGGGTGTATAATCCCTGTGAGCCGCGACCGAGCAGAAAGCCTGTAAATGCCGCGTTCAAAAAACGGCCAGGGATCCCACACATCTGCGGGCAAAATCTGGCGGAAGTGATCCGCCACCAAGCAAAAAGCCTGTAAATACCGCATTAAACAAAGGGCCAGGGATTTCACATATCTGTTGGCAAAATCTGACAGAAGTACCGATTGCACTTCCGCCAGATTTTGCCACCAGATATGTGAAATCCCTGGCCCTTTGTTTAATGCGGTATTTACAGGCTTTTTGCTTGGTGGCGGATCACTTCCGCCAGATTTTGCCCGCAGATGTGTGGGATCCCTGGCCCTTGAAGTGGTGGGTGAGACACGGCGGTTTGGAGCCTGCTGTCTCTTCCCATTTCCAACACCGATCCTGACGGCGAGGCTGTTCTGTCGAATGACATCTTCGCTGACTCTTTGGTAGGGTGGAGGTGGATTCAGGGGTTGAGGGGCGGTGGGTTTAGGGGGGGATAGCAGATCGGTGGACGGGGGCGGAGGGCAGGGGGCAAGGGGAGGAGGCAGGGGTGGGAGGGGAGATGGAAGGGAGGGGGAGGGGGAGGGGCGGGGGGAGGGAGAGGGGGCAGGGGTGAGCCGATACACCCCCAAGGGATACTCCTTGTAAGGAGGTGTATGACCAGTTATTCCCTAAGGATCAAAGGGCAGCGCCCTGCACACGGACAGTAGTTGTTTTGTCTTGCTACGCAAGGAGAGCTTGTCTTGTCTCAATATGGTAAAACCACTGTGAGCCAATGGGCAGCGGAATGTATATGTATGAGCATGCAGCCATTGCTGTAGGTACCTGTTAGAGCTACCCCTTTAGAGGTTTATGGTTTCAAACAGACACTAATTTTCTTTTACCGGAAGCATGGCCGCACATTCACACATATACTGTTATGCCCACTGTCACAGTTGCGGAGTTTTGGACTCATTATAAAAACAGCATATTATTTATGCTAGGTATAGCACTGAAGTACACTGCTGAGGACACTCCACTCATTTTGCACACACACTCATGCATGTTGGTCAGAGAGATCATCTGTACAAGATCATGTCTGGTGATGTTTTCTACATCGAATTATGCAGCCTTTCACCTTGCTCTTGTTAGAGCCTTGTGAGTCACTATTGTGAAACTCTGAGATTCTCTTATCTCAGATTTGGATCCAGGTTTGGATCATAGGCTCGAGCGTAGATGTTCGGATGTGGCTCATCCGGGTCTGAGTGATCTTCTTCGGAACTTGAAAAGATTCCGAGTAATCTGTTCTCAGCCCTGGTGAAGGCGGCGTCTGCAGTATCATATCCATGGTTGGATGTTGTCGCCTTTGGCTCGGCCTTTGGAGCAGCTTGTGAGCTGACTGGAGTTGCCTTGGCTTTTGCCGGTTGTGGCTGCTTAGCCTTTGCCCGTTCAGCCCTTCTTCTTTCAAGCTGTCCGTCTGAGGACGCCCATGATCTTTCACTTTCATCTCCTGAAGGAGATAAGGCGTGGGCATAAAGGCTATTCCAGTACTGTGCTGCAGAAGGAGTTAGGACTTCTTCATTGTCAGATTCTGACTGGTCTTCCTCAGAGCTTTGGTCGTCAAAGAGTGTCTCGAGGACATTTTTGAGATTGTTATTTCTTCGCTCTATCTCTAGTGAGGAATGGACCAATTGGTTAAAGACTGTCCTTGAGTCCTTCAGTGCTGTTAGAAGGATTTCCACTCTGGATAGAGTATCTTGGATGGTGTCAAGATGTTCCTTTCTTTCCTCCTTGTCTCTCTGGATAGAGCCTCGCAATGCTTGTGCGATTCTGAGGAGGTCTGTGTATTTCGCAAGAGGCATAGTTACCGTTTGATTGTCATGTATGACAGTTGTTTCGTCGCCGCTTAAGTTCCTGAATAGGACTTCCACGACTGGTAGGAACTCCGTGCTCCACGGTTCCTCTTCATCATATGTTTCTACGTGCTGTAGCACGCGTTGTGTAAACTGGCCGGCTGCTTCTACCGTTGCATCGATAGAGCTGACGTGTCTTGCTACTATGTTTCGGCACGTAACGTTAATTGCCTGGCCTTGATTGGCTTCGTCAAGTGCAGCGTCTGCATAGGTGCAGAGTCCACTGTTGTGGGCTTCTCTGGCTGCCTTTCGTTGAATGCGCCGATTTTGACCTCCTCTTCTGGTAGGACCTTTTGGTCTCGGAGGATCTGAAGGTACTGTTCCTTTCGCCTTTGGCGGAGGACTCTTAGGTGGAGGTGACATGTTTGCCTTGTTAGGCCCTGGTGGCATTGCCTTGGGCGCTGATGACGATGCGGCACTTGAGAGTGCAGATGTACCTCTGGCCTTTGCCGAGGATCCCTTGGGGATCGATGTATAGGTAATCTGCATGGCTTCTTCGGCCATTTGTGCATGCAAGGCATCCTTGAATAATTGTGTCATATGAGGAGTGTTACTTGCATCATCGTAGGTCTGGAAGCGCTCAATGTCTCTTTCGGTGCCACGTGGTCGTGTATCACCTCTTTGGAAAGGATCGTTCCTGCGAATCTCCGCAACTTGTACTGCATGGAGGCAGTTTTTGCACAGCACCTTCCTGCAAACATCTCTTGCTTGCTTGAGCTGGTAACAGCTGTCTGAGAGATGGTAGACTTCGCTTCGGGAAGTATGCCAGATAGGTCGCAGATCAGTTGTTTCTCCGGAATTGACCCTGTTGGGTCCTAAAGGTTCACGCGTCTGCGGTTCATCCTCGGGTTCGAGGAATGGAACTCTTTGGTTCGCTGCTGCTTTTGATTTTGGTTGTTGGCGCTCCATACATCGAATAGGAGGCCTGGTAATCTGCTTCCACATCCAGTGTAAGCCCATTAGCAGCAGGAACACATTCCACGCGATGCTGAAGACGGAGAAGTCTTGCTCACTGGTTAGTGAGTCTGGAAGTGAAGTTTCATCAGTCTTGGTAGACTCTGCGTTTGCTCCACCTCGGTTGCGGTGTCCGAACCAGCCCGACAATCCCGCTGCTGTAGCAGCTGTTCTGAGTGCCTTGCCGCTCGGAGCAGACGGTGGACGCGATGCCTTCCTTCTTCTTCTCCGGCTGGAGGATTCGTCCTCTTGTTCCTCTTCATCTCTCTGAGCAGACATCAAGTTTGATGTTTCTCTTTCGTGTTCTTCGATGTCACTTTTTGTTGGTGACGGTTCTTCTTCTAGTCCCTCCAGCTCTTCCAAAGACATGTTGAGCTTGTCAACAATATTGGTTCTTTGAGGCCTGGACCTTGATCTTGGTAGATCTTGTTGTGAAGAGGACGATGATTCCTGGTTCCTTCTTGGAGGAGGACCTTCAGGCTCGCTGGGACGTTCAGGCTGTGGCCACTCCCAGAATCTTCCATATCTGTGATGGCTACCTGATGGTTGCGATTTGTCGTACCAGCTGTTGCCGGATGAGTAAACGAATGAATCGTTGTAACCCCAGTATTCAGCATTACGCTGCTTGTAAGCCTTTCGCTTGTCAGCGATCTTCTGGACCTGGGCATCTGACCGGTTGTGTTTCCCTTTTGTAAGGATTGGTTGTATCGTGAAGCCCAAAGGGCTGTGCCAATCTTTGTCAGTGGGACTCAACCATAGGTCAAGGTTAGAAAAAGTTGAATAGTACTGCTTGACTGAGACAAACAGACGGATATCAATATCCCTGTTGTTGTTCGTGTCCTGCCACATATCTGAGATTCGTTCCCAGTATGTTCTTTCAGCGGCAGGTGTGACCTCTCTTGGACTAGGTGACGCCGTGTGCGGCGTTTTACTCCAGTCAAGGATATAACTGTTGATACAGTCAAGGTCAGCAACTTTCTTCGCCGGGTCCGCCGGTAGACGATCTGCACGTGCCAGTCTGTGCTGGTCGGAGTTGTTCAAGCAAAGATGTCGCACTTGTGAGTGCCTTCCTGCTATTTTGTTGAATGCTGCAAGTTTCTTCTCCAGGTATAGAGAAAACAAACTGTTTCGCGGGTGAACGTCTCCACCTTTTAAGGTGAGCCTTGACGCAATATTATTGAGATCTCCCGCTATTACATCCGGTTTAAAAGGGAGAATCTCGTTGAGGAACGCGTTCACCAGTTCGCGTCTCTGTTCTTCCTTATGAGTCATGAACGAATTAAAATGGACGATCGCGATGGTGATGACCTTGTAAGGCCCTTTTGTACACCACATCTCGTCAAGATCGTTCGATGCTTCTTGTGAGAAGATCTCTGCGTATGACTCAAAGTCTTCCTCTGGTGGCTCATCACCCTCGACATGGCCGTTCCATTCACAGAGAATCGGCGAGGGGTCGAGGTTCGACAATGTCAGACACGCCTCTGGTGAGAGGTAAGAGCCATCAGTGGGTCCATCCTTGTCAGGATTTTTGCCCTTGAGTGGGTCATATCCGATAATCTGCATGAACTCGTCTCTCGTCATCCTTTGGCCAGAATATGGGTGGACCCATTCTTTTGCCTCTGGTATGGTACTGTGGTACCCAAAGGTGAGGCGGCATACCGCACCGTGGCATGCCCACAGTCGCTTCTTGGGACCACCATTCTTAGGTTTCATTGTTCGATGACGATAAAAGTGGTGGACGAGAGCGATGTCTGTTGTTGGGTCACCCTTGACTCCAATATACATCGAGGGTGCCTCAGGCTCCTTGGGAGGAGAGTGGATTAGCATCCCCCTGTATTCATGTTGTCGCATGGTTGCGATCGAATACTCTGACGCAAGTGCTCCTGCCTCGAGTACGAGGGTAATATGAGCTGAATTGTTGAAGCACATGTCAATAAGAGGGTGATAATCGAATCCCTTCTCAGGTTTGAGCTTCTTTTTGGGATTCCCTGCGGGCACCGGAGCTCGATCCATATTTCCCCAGTTGAATACCACTAGGTTTAGCGATACGCTGTCTGGGTTTGAGCCTTCAATGTATTCTCTCTTCTCGTTAACACCGGCCATCCTATTGCGAACTATCTCGTAATGTGCGTCGAGCACCAGTTTGTCTTCGTAGCCAGTAAGAGAGAGAAAAGAAGCCGGGTGGCTTGTTCTAGAGTCCTTGATATTGATGTGACTCTTGTTAATGCTCTTGTATTCCTCCAGGGTTGGAGCCTCTGTGGAGCTGTCATACGTATTCGGAGGATTGTTCCTAATATCATCAAGGCTGCATGGATCAACGCCTGGATGGTCCTTTTCGAACAGACTTCTTGCGTGTTCGCAATACATGTTGATTTTCTGGACTGCCAAATCTACGTCCTCATGTGTGAGGATGGCCTCGTATAAAAACTGACGCTCTTCTGAGGTCATTCCTGCTCTCACTTTGGAGGTCTCAAGGCAATCGATTGGCAAGACGCACTCGCACATCCGTTGTTTACCCTGTGGGGTAAGTCGACAGTCTGCACATACAATCGTTCCACAGGAATAGCAAAAATAGCCTGTAGGCTGTTTGCAGAGATCGCAGAGAGGATTGTCTGGTCGAGGCAACATTCGTATCCTTTGGTTAAGGCTCATGGCTGTCCTGCGTACTCCTACAAATCTCTCCTTGTTAGGAGGCGCAGAGGAGGAAGATGCCGACTCTCTAGGTCTGTCCCACTCCTCTTCGTCAGGAGCCTCAGAATCTTTGATCATGAGTGGACTTCGGATTTTCCGATTCCATCGACTAACCCAGATTCTCTCTTGCATTTCCTGTTGCATAGCCGGGTTAGACGGTGACTTAGAGATTCGGTGCTTGGTATTTTCTCGAATTCGAGCGCTGATGCGCTCATGTTCTCTTACGAGGTCTTCCTCATCAGCAGGCTCCTCGTATTCGAGGTTGAGCTTGCTTCTGTTGACTCGATAATAAGTTTCTGTTTCAGGATCGAAGAGAACTAGGAATTTTTCCTTCTCCTTTTTAGGAGATTTTGGTTTCCTTGGCTCTTCGTCTGAACTCTGAACATATTCTGTTTCAGGCTTTGGTTGGTCAAGTTTGACCTTCTCAAGTTTCTCTGTGATCTCTTTCGTGGGAGATTCTTTCTTCTCCTCTGACGCTGCAGGTGCTGAGTTCGTCTTGTGAGACGGATTAACATCAACTCGGAGTTCTGAGGATGACGAAGATTTTGAACTCTTTTCGCTCTTCTCGCTCTTTTCGCTTGATGCCGACTCAGCGTCTGATTCTTCGTCACAATCCTGGTTAGGATCTGGTTCCTCAGGTTCCGTCTCTGTTCCAGAAGATTCTTCCTTGGGAGGAACTACGTTGGCAGAAGTATCCTGAACAGGTTCTGGAGGTTTGTGACCTGTCGTTATCTTAAGAACTTCAGTGGCGCTTCTGGTGCCGTCGGAGTTCCAGAGCTGTCCCATAAGACTGTCCGGATCCTTGTCGGCCTCGGCCTGCCGGGCGAGCTTGGATCTTGGATGGATCTCCTTTGCAGTAGTCTCCGTTTTCGGAGGTACTTCACCTGCAGAAGCGGTTTGCTCCAGGTTTGGAGCTGTGTCAGCCTCTGTATTTGGCAGAGAGAAAGACTTCTTGTGAGAAGATCTAGCCTTGGGAGGCTCTGGAGGCAGATTTCGCCTTGACATCTTGCGAAGTGTCGATTCGATCTCTTGGCCGTAATTTGAGCACCATTTCTTCGACTCGTAAGTCGCTGACGGCATCTGTTCGGAGCAGTGGTCTGCCCACCATGGTCCGATGCTCTTGAGCTCATCGTATTGCGATGATACCCAGAGTGTTTCAGAGGGTGCAAATACGGCGCTAAGAGTACGGGCATGCACTACCTCTGGTGTAGCAAACATCCCTGCTTGCGACTGCCACATGTTTGTGACTTCGTTCACTACGTTATTTGCGTCGAATACTAGAAGCAGTGCCTTGTTGGCACGCAGCAAAGTCGGATTAGGATTCGCCAGGTTTAGCGCTGAAAACTGAACGGTGTCCCTGTTGGAACGACTGTTTTCATTCACAAGAGCTTGAAGACCTGGTGAGGTAACCACCTGTGATAGGAGGTTTGATGGTACCAGACCATGCCTCAGGATCGAGGATAATGCCTGTAGGTCCGTGGCGTGCATGATGTAACAAGGGTTGTTCTGTCGAACAAAATCTTCCATGCCTACGGGCCTTGGCGCGTTAGTGGAGAGACGCTGTGCATGAGACTGCACAGGATTGCTCCCTGTTGCCATGAAGTCTGAGATGGTCATGTGTGACCTTGGCCTCTCTTCTTCAGGATCTGGTTCTTCAGCTCTTGGTAGAGTTCGTCGTGAACCGTGTCCTCCCACTGCCGAGAGGAAAAGTTTGGTCATGGTCATTACATTTGCATCCGATGGGATGGTAACGGCGGCAACTGTTGTTTCGGCCTTGCCATCTTGGTCATAAACCATAGTGACCACGAACCTGGACTTGGTGTTAAGGAGAACACCAAGCGCGATCTCTTGTGGTGAATATTGTGCGAGCTCTGCATCGGCCAACTTGGACATGTCCAGAAGATAATTGTGTTGGCCAGCAAAGAGATCTTGGCGCTGATTCTGAAGGTGTCTTGTTGAGTGTGCCAACCACCTTCCGACCTTGTTGGTCTTGGAAAGAATGTGGAAGCACATCTCTGGTGAGAGACCTGTTACCTCTGTCAGTCTTGGCACTGAGGAGGAATAGTCATATTCTCCAGATGCATCAAGACTCACACATTGTTTTACCTCCTGTGGGAGGCCAGTCTGAAGGTGATGTGCAAGCATCGTACAAAACTGGCGTGGATCACGAGCGTGATTACCCACGTTGTTATCCCAGTATAAAAGGGGACTGTTGTCCCATGGTCCTTGAAGGACTCCTTCGTAGAGCCTGACTCCATGTTTGGAGATTGGAGTGAGCCTTGCTCGACTCGCATGGCCACATCGTAAGATTAGGTCAGCAAGATCTCTTGGACGCGGATTGAACACCTGTTGGTGACCCATGTAAATGTATGGAGGCTCGTTATTTTTCTCACGTTTGTGAAATCGGTGTCCACCGTGTTCGGTGTGTCGACGTGATGCGTCCCGACGAGACTCGGGGTAAGAGCTATCCATGTGTGGATGTCGCTCATGGTACGCCTGTACTGCCCTTGGTAGGGCGTGTCCATCACGGCTACGGAAGTTTGATCGTGTGCTCATTACGGCACGATGACCAAACAGGATCAGGAATGCTTGGTTAGCTCAAAAGGCTGATTGCTGTGAAGCTCGAGGCTGAAAGCGGCTGCGGATGATACAGAACATATAGTTCTCATGAACATGTTTGATCTTGATGAAAACGCAGCTTGCAGACACAAATTTTCTTTTAGACGAAAAACAGTCTAAATAGAAAATCCAGCACATGGTTGTGCTACCAGCAAACAAGACTACCACCATGTTCCTTGGCAGTAAAATAATCGGTAAATCTCTGTTGAGACATCAATTCCAAGGAAGGCTACCGCTGTAGCGGCATTCCTAAGGTTGTCTATAATCCACCGAACAGTGAAAGCTTTATGTTGAAGGAGTTCACGGAAGGGTGGATGAATGTCTGTTTCTGGTAAGTTTCCTGTTTCCAGAGCCTTGATAAGCTCATCAGGTTGTGCCGAATGCTTTGTTAATGCATCAGCTAGGCAGTACTTCGAGCTTACATGAGCTAGATCATCTAGAGATCCAGAGTTGGATTCCTTACGAAGCATCTGTATAAGATGGTGAGTTTCCTTTTGCTCTGGAAGGTGTGTCGTGCCTGCTGTTGTCACAAGATTGTTCGCATCTGTTCTGATATGTATAGGTACGGTCTCTGATGAGAGATCTGCCCAAAGTCCTTTGAGGAACAGGCAGGTACCAAAGCAACGCATCAGTGCGTTAAGCTCTGCCACTGTTGTGGACATTGTGGTTGTCGTAATCTTGTGAGACTCATAGTCCACCAGGCTACCTCTCGAGGATGTTTCCTTGATAGAGGATTCAGAGAAATCATTCTTCTTGGAAGAAGCAGCTGCTGCTGATTGTTTCATTCCTTTTAGCTTCGGATTTCGATCTTCAGCAAGGAAAATAACATGTGCTCTCTGAGATGATTTGTCATCATTGTTCCTGTAGGAAGCATCAGGGTAACCGAGGATTCTGAGATTTCCCTTCAGCGGCCAAAAACGCAATTCTACTTCGGTAGACTTCAAAATCCTAACAAGTTTGTTCAGTTCTCGAATATCACCGATAGTAGGCTTGGCAGCCTTGCTCGCACACCTACTGAAGCGATAACAGATGTGGGCTTGAGTCCGGCTTTGTAGCCAGTTGATCTGTCCTAAAACACTTCTATAAGCAGTGTGCTGCTGTGGTGTGCACTGTTGCTCATTGTTGAGCTTCTTGTCAAAAACAATTTCTTCTAGAGCTTCAACAGCTAGGTTCTGATTTACTGAGATATGTGCTGGCACTGATGCTGTAGCATCCTTCCAGACTAATCTCTGTCCTACAAACATAATATCGTTCGTGTCTTCAGAACCGACTGCAAATTCCTTTTTGATCGATTCAATCACGGCCTTACGAAAGGTGTCATCACCGGCCATGCACAGGTCATCTACATGTAAACAGACTACTCCATGTACCTGTCTACCCTTGGCATTGTTGCCTGCTATGGGATCTAGGAGATAGTCAATCGCTGATTCCATGGTCTTTGGCTGAGACTTCTTGAGCTCAGCATCTGCTGTTGCAGACTTCTTACCATACAGAACATATGTACAGCGATCCGCACGGGTTGGCACCAGGCCGTAAGACAGGAGTGCCTTATCAACGATGTTCCACCATCTTCGAGGTGCATCGTTAAGTCCATAAGCGGGTTTCTTCATCCTCGCTGCAATGTAGGAAGGATAACCTGCTTCAGGAGGAATCTGACAGATTATGTCTCTCGACTCATCATAGGCTTCACCCTGCAGGAAAGCAGTCTTTAGGTCGATGTGTGTCAGATTCCACAGCTTGTTAGCTGCTAGTTGAATCGCTAAGCGGAAACCTGGGCGACTCGCAGCAGGACTATCAGTTTGCTGAATGTCCTTCTGTCGATCCTGGAAACCTCTCAGGACCCATCGGGCCTTGCACTTAAGGAAGTTTCCGTCCTTGTCTCTTTTTAGAGTCAGGACCCATCGACCAGTGACATAATTTCGGATGTTTCCGAGTTTCCGTGTATCGACGAGCTCAAAGACATCATTGTCTAGCCAGCTCTGATATTCTGCTGCTTTCGCTTCATCAAACTGTTTCTTCATCTCACGCTTTTCCTTGGCGGTTGCCTCCTTCCGCTGTGCCTTCTGGGTTAAGTTCGCTGAGTTCCTGGGGGAACTTAGAGATAAGGCCTTGTCCTCTTCCGTGAGAAGGTCATACTCTTCACGGATGTCAGATCGGGACCTTTTGGTGGGTTTATACCGTGTTCGGTCTGACCTCACTCTTGATGTTACCTCTCTGATGTCTACGGGTCCGCCATGCATGTACCGAGGCATGGAGAAAGAACCTGTGTTACTGCACAGTTTCTGTTCTTCTGTGAGAAGGACCCAGTCCTTCTCATCTACGACCAAGTCACCTTCCTCATCAGAGTAATACCTTGTGTTTTCTGACTCGGCATCGCTCTCCGGTTCTGGTGAACCAGAAGTGTGAGGAGGAGCGGACGGTTGTCCGGGGTCGTCTGGGACCAGTTCTTCTTCAGTGTCTTCTTCATCTTGTTGTAACGGAAGAATGGGTCCCTGTGGATGTGCCTTCGGTTTAGGTTTTGGTGTCGGCACCTGTGAAGGTGATTTCTGTTTGTGTGGCGAAACTTTCCTTTCCGATGAAGACCTTGGCGACACATCACCCCCCAGACGCCGAGGAGACGGAACGCGAGGAGGCGGATGCACGCGAGGCTTAGCCCGAGCAGGAGCCACGGGCTCATCGGAGGAAACGGCCGGTAGTCGCGGTGGAGGTATGGGAGGAGGAGGACGCGACGGCGGCGTGCCGGGAGGCATCGGCTGATCTGGTTCCGGCATAGAAACATCGTCAGATGTGATCCGTGAGCGATTAGTGCTCATTGGTTCCGACGGGTCTGACGGCGAAACCTCTTCGTCCGACATGATTACATCCGGCGGTGTTCGCACGGACGGTGAAGTCTTGCCGCCTGTCATCTGGAATAGCACCCCCGAGAAGGTTGATGGGTGTACTTTGTTCCAGGAAACCTGGTGCGGCAAGCAACACGTCATAGTCGAATTGGGCTTCTTCTTGTTCCAGAAGACAAGAACGCCATCAGTTACACTGGTGAGTGCTTTGACTGTTCCAAATGTACCTCTGTATAGAGTACACTGTTCGAAACCAGACCCTGGTAAGAGTCTTGATCTAAGGCGAGTAATGTCTGACACCAAGGCATCAAGGGACGGTGATGGTTTGGAATGATGCAATGGTAATTCAGTTTTACTCGATAAAGAATTTACTCTAGCAACAAGTGATCTGATTTTCGGATCTTGCAGGAGTTTTGAATCCTTGAGAGGATTTGTTGTCAAAAGTGAATACTCCTGATCAAGAAGTTCCGAAAGTCCCTGGAGGCATTCATCTCCAGAGTATTCTAGTATGTCTGTGACTAAAGACAGATGAGATGCATACGCATCTCGTTTCAGGAATCTTGCCAAACACGAGGCAAAGGTCTCACAGAATTCATAAGGATACACTTGTGCGAGTTTCGTTTTAAGACCGTAGCCTTGAATACCCTTTTCGTCTCCTGGTGGAGATGTTGGAGATTTCGTTTTGGCAGAATGCCTCTGGAGAGGAATTAAAACTTGCGGTGGCAGGTTGTGCATAAAAATCGAGGATTTCGATTCATAGTATCCTTTTGGATCTTTCATGCCATAGGCCTGTAGGTTACAGACCTCATAGCTGATCTTATGATTAGAAAACAGGCGTTTTGCTTCTGGTGAAGACCAGAGCCTGCTGTAGTATGGGTTCTCAAGAACAAAGTAACGTCCGAGCTTCATTTGGTGGTCTGCGACCGATTCACAGAATTTTAAAACAGAAAGTCTCTTGGCAGAGCCTTTCTTCCACTGTGAGTACCAGCTAGACCACTGAGAATGGTCCGGTGACATAACAATAATAGTAGGTTCTTGTTCCTTGATGATCCTAAGAAGATTGGAGCGACCTTGCGGTTGCTCAAGATCTAGACCGCTACGCAAATCGACTGGCTGACCTACTCGAAGACCTGACAGGGCAGCTTTGTGACTCATGCGGGGAGATCCGCCGTAGAGTTCTAGGAAGTCAATCTTCCCAGTGCTGGTGACCTGCCAGTGACACTCTTGATGTGGAATCGTTAGGTCTGTCGACTGCAGGGAAGCATCGAAGGTGACCATGCAACTTGCGTGGTCAGAACCTTCTGACGTCAGAGTTTCCTCATCAGGCGCGAGAGGAATCTCCACATCAGATGTTATGTCATAGTTTTTCCTCAGTTTTGAGATATTGACGCGGACGATGCGTGTTCCAAGATCCACACCTACCATGGATCCTCCGAGTTCGGAGATCACCTGTCCTTTTAGCCAAGATCCATGTTTGGACCCAGTGGATCCAATCTTAGACTTATCTTCTGACCAGTAGAAAACCTTATCTCCCAAAGAGAAAGGTCCTTGGGTCATTGACAGTCTGGCTGCAAGATCTCTACGCAGATCATCAGATTGGCGTGCCTCTTGGTAAGCCCTGTTGGCAAGCTCCTTAATGGCTCTCGCAGTGACTTCCGTATCAGTTGGAGTACCTGTCAACTGATTGGGATCAGCGTTCTCTGGTGTTATAACATCTCGAGGACGCCTTCCAAAGGCCATTTCTAAAGGAGTAACTCCTCCGTAGGTAATCGAAGAGTTTCTTGCCAAACATGCTTGGCGAACGAGGTTGCCATACTTCATGGTGATGCCGTTATACTGTGGGTCACCATCCTTCAGGATCTGAAGTATGAGCTTAATCTGATGCTTCAGCAATCTTACAGCAGCTTCGGCCCTGTTGGGCCATGGTGTTCCAGGTCCTGTTGCCACAGGCTTGATATTCTGCCGATTGTAATAAGCCTCCATTTTTGGAGTCATGAATGCTTGATCTCCAACTACAACCTTTGGGTTGATCTGAACTTTCTCAAAGTAGTCATTCATAATCGACATTGTAGTATGTTCTTCTTTATCCTGGACTACTTCGGCAGTCAACAAGTTTGTTGCTCCATCATAGAGAATAAGAAATACTAAGCGACTATCCTTGCCGGGAATTGGAAGCTCACCGTGATCTACGAAGGTGAGATCACCGAAAGTCTCTGATCTTAAACCAGAAATCTTCGCTCTTGAAGGAGCTCTCACATGTTCCTGGCAGGCTGAACACTTTTTGACCAGTTGGTCATATAGCTCGTATATCTCCTTTGGGATCTGTAAGGCTTTTGTGCGTCGCTTGAACTGATCCGTACTCATATGACGGTGCTTAAGGTGAAGCTTATAGAGTTCTACAGGGTCCTTAAGCTTCTCATGAATCCTGCGAAGAGCAATGGGAAGAGATGGCGATGGTTCCGCGACAATCTCTTCACCTGTAGGTGAGTCTGTACCAGGAGCCGGGTATTCTCTTGACTCAAGTGGTCTTACCTCCGTCCCGTCATCAGCTCCTGGGACCTTAGACTTCTCTTCAACAGGAGATTTAACCGCATATTTGCGGGATTTCTTCAGAAGGTTTTTAAGACCCTTTGGAGTCTTTATCTTCGCAGGTGGAACCTCAAGTCTTTCTTCTTCTGGAGGTTCATGTGGTGCAGAAGATTCTGCAGGTTTGTCCCTAGAGCCTGATGATGGTTCCGATGGTCCGGAAGGCTCAGGAACATCTCCAGATGTTTCTGGTGGATCAAGTCTTTTGGCAGATGATTCTGCCGGATCAGATGGAAGAGGCTTCCTTTTCCCTGAAATCCTCTTCGGTGGTGGATCAGCTGCTCACTCAGGTGCTCTGTCACAACCCTTGAGGTACGTGTGAGCCTTTTTCTGTCCGGCACAGGCTGGACAGCGACCTTCCGGTATCCTAACATAAGGCTTATTGGCTCCTAGAGCAGTCTCCGTCGCACTGAACGACGTACCTGACTTAGGGAGGTACTTCCTGGTGGAAGTAAAGCCTAGAAGGTCCAATACAAAATGGTTATTGGTACTAATCGGAAGAGGGGTTTTATACAAACCGAAAGCTTCACACGTTGCTAGGTCAGCTGTTGGACTACACTCGAGGGTCATTCTTAGATTTCTCATCTGTTCAATGGAGAACAAGATGGGGACTCTTCCCTGATCCAAAACTTCTATGGTTGTATCTCTTCTTGGAGTTGTGTTAAACCATAGAGTTACACGCTCC
The DNA here is from genome assembly GCA_905221615.1 of Symbiodinium sp. CCMP2592. Classification (NCBI taxonomy): domain Eukaryota; class Dinophyceae; order Suessiales; family Symbiodiniaceae; genus Symbiodinium; species Symbiodinium sp. CCMP2592. The sequence goes on from CAJNDT010003481.1 coordinate 20,874, forward strand.
TTGATAAGAGCTGTCTCACTATCTGCGAAAGAGAACTTCGTGTTCGAAGGTGAAAAAGTGAAATCAATCATGCCTGGGGCACGTTGCTTCACGGCCTTGATAAGCCTGTTCACCGCATAGCGGGAACCCATAGCCCTAGTACAACCAGAGTCAAGTATGACAACGGTAGGGCTCTTATCAAGATTGATCCGCTCTGTGAGAGCAGATAGGACGGTGTGCTGCAACGGAAACACTGCTGTTGCAGTCTCCACACCTTGCCCCTCGGATGGTTCAAAGACCTGGGGCACGTAACTCACTGATGAGTTGTACACGGGTCTGGTGCGAGCCCCGGATCTGGGCCTCTACCTGAGATCCGCTTGATCTTCTATTCTTTCCGTGCTCTCGTGAGGATGTTGATGGCATAGTATGTATAAGAGTTTGATCGTAATTAAGGGCTTTAATTCCAACTTGGTCAGTATAATAAAGTCATCATACCAGAATCCCAGTCGGGCGGTGGCACTTCATTAGGCCTGTGGAGATCCAGTTGGTCTCTTGTAAGGAGGCCAGACTTGGCTGTAGCTTTACCTTTGCCTTTGTTGTTGTACTTGAAGGGCTTCCGTATACCTTGTCCTTTCTTTCCTTGACTTTTATCCTTCACCTTTTCCATTCCTTTACCTTACCCGAAATAGCTGGAAGCAGTTGGATAATGTTCTGCCGGGGGCTCTCCCTTTTCCGCGGTATGACCTGAAACGGCCACGTCCCTTTCGCTTGCCACCCTTTGCTCTTCCCGGTGATCCGGGACGCATTCTTGGTCTTCTTCCCTTTTTGAATCTCCTTGCAACGAAGGCCTCATGGTCGTCAACTGTCCAGAAGACAGCTTCTTCATCCTCGGCGGCAAGAAAGACTTCCTCAAGGGTGTCTTCGTCTTGAAGCCAGAATCCATCGACTCCGTCGTATTCACCCTGATCGAGGATGAGGAAGTTTCGACCTCCGCGTTTGCGGCGTTGATCTCTCCTTCCATGGCGGTCCTTCTTGTGAGAAGTGTGACGAATATTGGGATCCTGCAGACCAGTTCTGGTCGTTGAGAACTGATCGAACATGGTCTGCCGTACTATAGGGTACGTGTAGGTCTCAATTCGGTAACCTTGGTTGGTCAATGCTGTTACCAACCTCTCACGTTGCATCTCATTTAGGTCGGACTGCACTAGGAAGAGGAGAGCTAGGAGATTATCATTTAGAGGAAACGCTCTTCGATGATTATCAAGGCGTTCCTTGTTCCATGTTTCGAAGAAACGTTCGGCGTATGTGTCTCTCTCGGTTGCATCCTGTAGGCGCAAGAAGGTTTGATCTGCCTGCACAGCCTGCATGAAATCTGGATGGGCATCTTCCAGAGCTATCTCTGGTAAGAGATCCATCCATGAGTTTTTCACGCGCTGTAGCACGATCTCAAACTTAGCAATCCAAGTCACAAAGTCTTGGTTGCCCTTCCATGCCTTGAATAGGACGAGGAAACGCCACAGGAAAACGTACTGTTCTCCTTTCACGAAAAATGGACGCATCTTCTTCTTGAAGTAATCTACTCCATCTGGGGCTGCAAGCCTTTCTCGGTTCAGTGATTCCTTTTGTACTGCGGCCAATCCGGAGCGCCTCGTCTTGAGAGACGGACCTCTTTTGGTGTCATCCAGCGTTGTTATGTCGCACCAGTCGTCAATCAACTGTTCATACTCAAACC
>CAJNDT010003482.1:0-22578 GCA_905221615.1 Symbiodinium sp. CCMP2592
GCATGGTCTTCGCCCAAAGAAATGGGACCAAGAGACCTTTCTGGTAAGCTCCGAGGCTTACAAACCGGAAGTGAAAGCATCGGACGTGTTTCTGTGTGGTCTTCACCCAAAATGAGACCAAGAGACCTTTACGGTGGGCTCTAAGGCATAGAAGCCGGAAGTGAAAGCATCATCAGACGTTTCTCTGTGCGGTCTTCACACTAAAGTGACACTAAGAAACCTTCGACTTTGTCTTCGCGCAATGTCGGCAATATTGCGCAAGGGACTGCGGGGGATGCACGGTTGGAGTGAGTGTGTGAGGGAGTTTGGGAGTCAAGAAGTGGTTTGGGTGAGCGTGTGAGTGAATGCGCAAGTCACGGAGTGTCTAATGTTGTCTCCTGATTATTAAACCCCCCCCCTCAACCCCAATAATAACGGAGGGTCCGCCTCTCTGATCTTTAGTTGTTTGGGGGACCGGGGTCGAAGTTGTTTGGGACCCGGGGCTCTCAGTAGTAGTACAGTAGTACAGTAGTACAGTACAGTAGTAGTACAGTAGTACAGTAGTACTGTCTCCTTTATCTTGCCTGTTTCTGTCTTTCCTCTTCCAGGGCGTAACTTTGTAGTAGGAGTGCTTCTCTGCCTAAACCTTATAAAAATTTTACACCTGGACGGGTTTTAGGACTATTGAGGGGTGTTTATATTACGTGCAGGCCGAGTTTAGCTCTATTGAGGGGACCTTTTATTATTGAGTTCCGGGCCGAGTTTAGCTCTATTGAGGGGTCCTTTAAAAATCACGAGCTCACATTATCTGCGATTGCTGCAATATGAGATTTGAGACCAGTTCTCTGCAACCGCCCCCCAGTGCAAACATAACGTGCGCGCGGCCGTTCAACGTGTAGACATGTAGAAGTTTCTTGGACTTCGGCTGTCTTGCTTCCGAGGGCCGTGACGCACTTTCAGAACTTTCAGTCTCTTTCTTTCCTTCAACATTGAAGGGCGTCCAGCACGTTACGATCTTCAGTTTCCCGTTGAAACTTTCGGAGTTTCGGATGGCTGAATGAGTGGCAGCCGCACAGCTCCGCATTGTACGGAAAGCCCTGACGAAAGCACGTGCAAGAGCTTTGGTCGGACACTCAATATTGTCCTTTGGAGTTGGCGTTGTCTGGCATGGTTATCCTTTGAGGGGCCATGCCGCCGAAAGCGAAGGCTAAAGCCCAAGGCCAAAGGAGCATGCCTGGCATGCTTCCCATTGAGCCGGAATGTGTCCCCTGTTTTGGGGTCCGAAAACTGGGTATGGTTTGGGGTCCGTGGGGGGTGGCCTCCCTAGTTGCAGCTGCGATTGGTTAGACAGTTAGACTACATGCAGCGGGTTTTCAATTTCACCGTTGAAATCGAATGTGTGTTCAAGAGAAGCAGGAATTGGGTGCTTCACCTTGGAGTTGTCCAGCTGCATCTTGCGAATGACTGGTGGACGGTATTTCTCAACCTGCGTCAGATTTTGTGACTCCAAGAACGAGCTTGAGAGTGGTTTTCCGGCACAAAAATGCGGGCCCAAAAATGGGCCCGTTTTCTAAGCCTTCCTTAATTGTGCCAATACTAGAAGGCTCCAGAAACGGGCCCGAATTCCGGGGCCCATTTTTGGGCCCCGCTTTTTTACACTTTCTGAACACAGTTTGTGACAAAATGCCAGCAAGCAAGTATTGCTTTGAAGGCTACAATCTTTCACAGTTTCGCTTTCTTTTTTACGCAGTCAACATGACAGCTTGAGCTGCTGCAGGTTTCAGAGACAACGACAACAACGCTGTTGTGCAGCTATGCAATTGAGCAAGCGAAGCATGATAATCCGGCACTGGGGAGGCCCACTTTGAAAGGCGCCGTTTTTGAGCACGTTTTGGGTCCCAAAAGTGGCCCCGAAGCTTTTGCTGGTGAACCAATTTTTTTTATGCCGTGTTTGCGACAGTTGTCAAGCCAGGCGGTGCTTGCCGAGCACGCCAGCAGTCCGGCTTTGGGGCTCTCGACATTTCGCAGCAGGGTCCAGAGTGCTGCCCACATTGTGTTGTTTATCGCAAATTCGGTTTCTCCGAATAATAGAACCACCAGGCGAGTGGGAAAAATGCTATTTCTACTGGAAAATGTGCGCTGCGCCACAGCGGGAGACACAGAACAGAACGGTTTTAAGCGTTTTACAGTAGCGCGGCGCGCAATCATAACGTGCTTTAGGCGCGTTATGATCATTTTCGCTGGCAATTTCCAAGGAAACGTCAAAATCGTAACGCGCTTCGTGCGTCAAACAAAGCTCTTTAGTCTTTTTTTGTGGCGCGCGAAGCACGTTACGATTTCGAGTTTTCCCTTGCAAATGCCAGCCAAATCAATCGTAACGCGCCTAAAGCACGTTACGATTGCGCCCCGCGCTACTGGAAAATGCCCGATTTCGCTATCACAGAAGCCTGGAACTGTGGAAACAGCGCGATTTCTACGCAAGATGCTGCGAGAGCAGGGCTGGACCTGTGAAAAATACTGCAACTTTGATGGACGATGTGCTAAAGAATACCACAATTTCGCTGTCAAACATGCCTGGGACCAGAAGCGAGCCGGGACCGCCGTGCAGATTGTTTTTGGGCTCCGAGGCAAATAAACCGGAAGTGAAAGCATCAGACGTGTTTCTGCGTGGTTTTCACCCAAGACTGAGACCAAGAGACCTTCCGTGTGGGCTCCGAGGCTTACAAACCGGAAAGGAAAGCATCAGACGTGTTTCTGCATGGTCTTCGCCCAAAGAAATGGGACCAAGAGACCTTTCTGGTAAGCTCCGAGGCTTACAAACCGGAAGTGAAAGCATCGGACGTGTTTCTGTGTGGTCTTCACCCAAAATGGGACCAAGAGACCTTTACGGTGGGCTCTAAGGCATAGAAGCCGGAAGTGAAAACATCATCAGACGTTTCTCTGTGCGGTCTTCACACTAAAGTGACACCAAGAAACCTTCGACTTTGTCTTCGCGCGATGTCGGAAATATTGCGCAAGGGACTGCGGGGGATGCACGGTTGGAGTGAGTGTGTGAGGGAGTTTGGGAGTCAAGACGTGGTTTGGGTGAGCGTGTGAGTGAATGCGCAAGTCACGGAGTGTCTAATGTTGTCTCCTGATTATTAAACCCCCCTCAACCCCAATAATAACGGAGGGTCCGCCTCTCTGATCTTTAGTTGTTTGGGGGACCGGGGTCGAAGTTGTTTGGGACCCGGGGCTCTCAGTAGTAGTACAGTAGTACAGTAGTACAGTAGTACAGTAGTACAGTACAGTAGTAGTACAGTAGTACTGTCTCCTTTATCTTGCCTGTTTCTGTCTTTCCTCTTCCAGGGCGTCACTTTGTAGTAGGAGTGCTTCTCTGCCTAAACCTTATAAAAATTTTACACCGGGACGGGTTTTAGGACTATTGAGGGGTGTTTATTATTACGTGCAGGCCGAGTTTAGCTCTATTGAGGGGACCTTTTATTATTGAGTTCCGGGCCGAGTTTAGCTCTATTGAGGGGGCGTTTAAAAATCACGAGCTCGCATTATCTGCGATTGCTGCAATATGAGATTTGAGACCAGTTCTCTGCAGCCGCCCCCCAGTGCAAACATAACGTGCGCGCGGCCGTTCAACGTGTAGACATGTAGAAGTTTCTTGGACTTCGGCTATCTTGCTTCCGAGGGCCGTGACGCACTTTCAGAACTTTCAGTCTCTTTCTTTCCTTCAACATTGAAGGGCGTCCAGCACGTTACGATCTTCAGTTTCCCGTTGAAACTTTCGGAGTTTCGGATGGCTGAATGAGTGGCAGCCGCACAGCTCAGCAGTGTACGGAAAGCCCTGACGAAAGCACGTGCAAGAGCTTTGGTCGGACACTCAATATTGTCCTTTGGAGTTGGCGTTGTCTGGCATGGTTATCCTTTGAGGTGCCATGCCGCCGAAAGCGAAGGCTAAAGCCAAAGGCAAAAGGAGCATGCCTGGCATGCTTCCCATTGAGCCGGGATGTGTCCCCTGTTTTGGGGTCCGAAAACTGGGTATGGTTTGGAGTCCGTGGGGGGTGGCCTCCCTAGTTGCAGCTGCGATTGGTTAGACAGTTAGACTACATGTAGCGGGTTTTCAATTTCACCGTTGAAATCGAATGTGTGTTCAAGAGAAGCAGGAATTGGGTGCTTCACCTTGGAGTTGTCCAGCTGCATCTTGCGAATGACTGGTGGACCGTATTTCTCAACCTGCGTCAGATTTTGTGACTCCAAGAACGAGCTTGAGAGTGGTTTTCCGGCACCAAAATGCGGGCCCAAAAATGGGCCCGTTTTCTGAGCCTTCCTTAATTGTGCCAATACTAGAAGGCTCCAGAAACGGGCCCGAATTCCGGGCCCATTTTTGGGCCCCGCTTTTTTACACTTTCTGAACGCAGTTTGTGACAAAATGCCAGCAAGCAAGTATTGCTGTGAAGGCTACAATCTTTCACAGTTTCGCTTTCTTTTTTACGCAGTCAACATGACAGCTTGAGCTGCTGCAAGTTTCAGAGACAACGACAACAACGCTGTTGTGCAGCTATGCAATTGAGCAAGCGAAGCATGATAATCCGGCACTGGGGAGGCCCACTTTGAAAGGCGCCGTTTTTGAGCAGGTTTTGGGTCCCAAAAGTGGCCCCGAAGCTTTTGCTGGTGAACCAATTTTTTTATGCCGTGTTTGCGACAGTTGTCAAGCCAGGCGGTGCTTGCCGAGCACGCCAGCAGTCCGGCTTTGGGGCTCTCGACATTTCGCAGCAGGGTCCAGAGTGCTGCCCACATTGTGTTGTTTATCGCAAATTCGGTTTCTCCGAATAATAGAACCACCAGGCGAGTGGGAAAAATGCTATTTCTACTGGAAAATGTGCGCTGCGCCACAGCGGGAGACACAGAACAGAACGGTTTTAAGCGTTTTACAGTAGCGCGGCGCGCAATCATAACGTGCTTTAGGCGCGTTATGATCATTTTCGCTGGCAGTTTCCAAGGAAACGTCAAAATCGTAACGTGCTTCGTGCGTCAAACAAAGCTCTTTAGTCTTTTTTTGTGGCGCGCGAAGCACGTTACGATTTCGAGTTTTCCCTTGCAAATGCCAGCCAAATCAATCGTAACGCGCCTAAAGCACGTTGCGATTGCGCCCCGCGCTACTGGAAAATGCCAGATTTCGTTATCACACAAGCCTGGAACTGTGGAAACAGTGCGATTTCTACGCAAGATGCTGCGAGAGCAGGGCTGGACCTGTGAAAAATACTGCAACTTTGATGGACGATGTGCTAAAGAATACCACAATTTCGCTGTCAAACATGCCTGGGACCAGAAGCGAGCCGGGACCGCCGTGCAGATTGTTTTTGGGCTCCGAGGCAAATAAACCGGAAGTGAAAGCATCAGACGTGTTTCTGCGTGGTTTTCACCCAAGACTGAGACCAAGAGACCTTCCGTGGGGGCTCCGAGGCTTACAAACCGGAAAGGAAAGCATCAGACGTGTTTCTGCATGGTCTTCGCCCAAAGAAATGGGACCAAGAGACCTTTCTGGTAAGCTCCGAGGCTTACAAACCGGAAGTGAAAGCATCGGACGTGTTTCTGTGTGGTCTTCACCCAAAATGGGACCAAGAGACCTTTACGGTAGGCTCTAAGGCATAGAAGCCGGAAGTGAAAACATCATCAGACGTTTCTCTGTGCGGTCTTCACACTAAAGTGACACCAAGAAACCTTGGACTTTGTCTTCGCGCAATGTCGGAAATATTGCGCAAGGGACTGCGGGGGATGCACGGTTGGAGTGAGTGTGTGAGGGAGTTTGGGAGTCAAGAAGTGGTTTGGGTGAGCGTGTGAGTGAATGCGCAAGTCACGGAGTGTCTAATGTTGTCTCTTGATTATTAAACCCCCCCCTCAACCCCAATAATAACGGAGGGTCCGCCTCTCTGATCTTTAGTTGTTTGGGGGACCGGGGTCGAAGTTGTTTGGGACCCGGGGCTCTCAGTAGTAGTACAGTAGTACAGTAGTACAGTAGTACAGTAGTACAGTACAGTAGTAGTACAGTAGTACTGTCTCCTTTATCTTGCCTGTTTCTGTCTTTCCTCTTCCAGGGCGTCACTTTGTAGTAGGAGTGCTTCTCTGCCTAAACCTTATAAAAATTTTACACCGGGACGGGTTTTAGGACTATTGAGGGGTGTTTATTATTACGTGCAGGCCGAGTTTAGCTCTATTGAGGGGACCTTTTATTATTGAGTTCTGGGCCGAGTTTAGCTCTATTGAGGGGTCCTTTAAAAATCACGAGCTCACATTATCTGCGATTGCTGCAATATGAGATTTGAGACCAGTTCTCTGCAACCGCCCCCCAGTGCAAACATAACGTGCGCGCGATGTAGAAGTTTCTTGGACTTCGGCTATCTTGCTTCCGAGGGCCGTGACGCACTTTCAGAACTTTCAGTCTCTTTCTTTCCTTCAACATTGAAGGGCGTCCAGCACGTTACGATCTTCAGTTTCCCGTTGAAACTTTCGGAGTTTCGGATGGCTGAATGAGTGGAAGCCGCACAGCTCCGCAGTGTACGGAAAGCCCTGACGAAAGCACGTGCAAGAGCTTTGGTCGGACACTCAATATTGTCCTTTGGAGTTGGCGTTGTCTGGCATGGTTATCCTTTGAGGTGCCATGCCGCCGAAAGCGAAGGCTAAAGCCAAAGGCCAAAGGAGCATGCCTGGCATGCTTGCCATTGAGCCGGGATGTGTCCCCTGTTTTGGGGTCCGAAAACTGGGTATGGTTTGGAGTCCATGGGGGGTGGCCTCCCTAGTTGCAGCTGCGATTGGTTAGACAGTTAGACTACATGTAGCGGGTTTTCAATTTCACCGTTGAAATCGAATGTGTGTTCAAGAGAAGCAGGAATTGGGTGCTTCACCTTGGAGTTGTCCAGGTGCATCTTGCGAATGACTGGTGGACGGTATTTCTCAACCTGCGTCAGATTTTGTGATTCCAAGAACGAGCTTGAGAGTGGTTTTCCGGCACCAAAATGCGGGCCCAAAAATGGGCCCGTTTTCTAAGCCTTCCTTAATTGTGCCAATACTAGAAGGCTCCAGAAACGGGCCCGAATTCCGGGGCCCATTTTTGGGCCCCGCTATTTTACACTTTCTGAACACAGTTTGTGACAAAATGCCAGCAAGCAAGTATTGCTGTGAAGGCTACAATCTTTCACAGTTTCGCTTTCTTTTTTACGCAGTCAACATGACAGCTTGAGCTGCTGCAGGTTTCAGAGACAACGACAACAACGCTGTTGTGCAGCTATGCAATTGAGCAAGCGAAGCATGATAATCCGGCACTGGGGAGGCCCACTTTGAAAGGCGCCGTTTTTGAGCAGGTTTTGGGTCCCAAAAGTGGCCCCGAAGCTTTTGCTGGTGAACCACTTTTTTTTATGCCGTGTTTGCGACAGTTGTCAAGCCAGGCGGTGCTTGCCGAGCACGCCAGCAGTCCGGCTTTGGGGCTCTCGACATTTCGCAGCAGGGTCCAGAGTGCTGCCCACATTGTGTTGTTTATCGCAAATTCGGTTTCTCCGAACAATAGAACCACCAGGCGAGTGGTAAAAATGCTATTTCTACTGGAAAATGTGCGCTGCGCCACAGCGGGAGACACAGAACAGAACGGTTTTAAGCGTTTTACAGTAGCGCGGCGCGCAATCATAACGTGCTTTAGGCGCGTTATGATCATTTTCGCTGGCAATTTCCAAGGAAACGTCAAAATCGTAACGCGCTTCGTGCGTCAAACAAAGCTCTTTAGTCTTTTTTTGTGGCGCGCGAAGCACGTTACGATTTCGAGTTTTCCCTTGCAAATGCCAGCCAAATCAATCGTAACGCGCCTAAAGCACGTTACGATTGCGCCCCGCGCTACTGGAAAATGCCCGATTTCGCTATCACACAAGCCTGGAACTGTGGAAACAGTGCGATTTCTACGCAAGATGCTGCGAGAGCAGGGCTGGACCTGTGAAAAATACTGCAACTTTGATGGACGATGGGCTAAAGAATACCACAATTTCGCTGTCAAACATGCCTGGGACCAGAAGCGAGCCGGGACCGCCGTGCAGATTGTTTTTGGGCTCCGAGGCAAATAAACCGGAAGTGAAAGCATCAGACGTGTTTCTGCGTGGTTTTCACCCAAGACTGAGACCAAGAGACCTTCCGTGGGGGCTCCGAGGCTTACAAACCGGAAAGGAAAGCATCAGACGTGTTTCTGCATGGTCTTCGCCCAAAGAAATGGGACCAAGAGACCTTTCTGGTAAGCTCCGAGGCTTACAAACCGGAAGTGAAAGCATCGGACGTGTTTCTGTGTGGTCTTCACCCAAAATGGGACCAAGAGACCTTTACGGTGGGCTCTAAGGCTTAGGCATAGAAGCCGGAAGTGAAAACATCATCAGACGTTTCTCTGTGCGGTCTTCACACTAAAGTGACACCAAGAAACCTTCGACTTTGTCTTCGCGCAATGTCGGAAATATTGCGCAAGGGACTTCGGGGGATGCACGGTTGGAGTGAGTGTGTGAGGGAGTTTGGGAGTCAAGAAGTGGTTTGGGTGAGCGTGTGAGTGAATGCGCAAGTCACGGAGTGTCTAATGTTGTCTCCTGATTATTAAACCCCCCTCAACCCCAATAATAACGGAGGGTCCGCCTCTCTGATCTTTAGTTGTTTGGGGGACAGGGGTCGAAGTTGTTTGGGACCCGGGGCTCTCAGTAGTACTCAGTAGTAGTACAGTAGTACAGTAGTACTGTCTCCTTTATCTTGCCTGTTTCTGTCTTTCCTCTTCCAGGGCGTCACTTTGTAGTAGGAGTGCTTCTCTGCCTAAACCTTATGAAAATTTTACACCGGGACGGGTTTTAGGACTATTGAGGGGTGTTTATTATTACGTGCAGGCCGAGTTTAGCTCTATTGAGGGGACCTTTTATTATTGAGTTCCGGGCCGAGTTTAGCTCTATTGAGGGGGCCTTTAAAAATCACGAGCTCGCATTATCTGCGATTGCTGCAATATGAGATTTGAGACCAGTTCTCTGCAGCCGCCCCCAGTGCAAACATAACGTGCGCGCGGCCGTTCAACGTGTAGACATGTAGAAGTTTCTTGGACTTCGGCTATCTTGCTTCCGAGGGCCGTGACGCACTTTCAGAACTTTCAGTCTCTTTCTTTCCTTCAACATTGAAGGGCGTCCAGCACGTTACCATCTTCAGTTTCCCGTTGAAACTTTCGGAGTTTCGGATGGCTGAGTGAGTGGCAGCCGCACAGCTCCGCAGTGTACGGAAAGCCCTGACGAAAGCACGTCCAAGAGCTTTGGTCGGACACTCAATATTGTCCTTTGGAGTTGGCGTTGTCTGGCATGGTTATCCTTTGAGGTGCCATGCCGCCGAAAGCGAAGGCTGAAGCCAAAGGCCAAAGGAGCATGCCTGGCATGCTTCCCATTGAGCCGGGATGTGTCCCCTGTTTTGGGGTCCGAAAACTGGGTATGGTTTGGAGTCCGTGGGGGGTGGCCTCCCTAGTTGCAGCTGCGATTGGTTAGACAGTTAGACTACATGTAGCGGGTTTTCAATTTCACCGTTGAAATCGAATGTGCGTTCAAGAGAAGCAGGAATTGGGTGCTTCACCTTGGAGTTGTCCAGGTGCATCTTGCGAATGACTGGTGGACGGTATTTCTCAACCTGCGTCAGATTTTGTGACTCCAAGAACGAGCTTGAGAGTGGTTTTCCGGCACCAAAATGCGGGCCCAAAAATGGGCCCGTTTTCTAAGCCTTCCTTAATTGTGCCAATACTAGAAGGCTCCAGAAACGGGCCCGAATTCCGGGGCCCATTTTTGGGCCCCGCTTTTTTACACTTTCTGAACACAGTTTGTGACAAAATGCCAGCAAGCAAGTATTGCTGTGAAGGCTACAATCTTTCACAGTTTCGCTTTCTTTTTTACGCAGTCAACATGACAGCTTGAGCTGCTGCAGGTTTCAGAGACAACGACAACAACGCTGTTGTGCAGCTATGCAATTGAGCAAGCGAAGCATGATAATCCGGCACTGGGGAGGCCCACTTTGAAAGGCGCCGTTTTTGAGCAGGTTTTGGGTCCCAAAAGTGGCCCCGAAGCTTTTGCTGGTGAACCAATTTTTTTTATGCCGTGTTTGCGACAGTTGTCAAGCCAGGCGGTGCTTGCCGAGCACGCCAGCAGTCCGGCTTTGGGGCTCTCGACATTTCGCAGCAGGGTCCAGAGTGCTGCCCACATTGTGTTGTTTATCGCAAATTCGGTTTCTCCGAATAATAGAACCACCAGGCGAGTGGGAAAAATGCTATTTCTACTGGAAAATGTGCGCTGCGCCACAGCGGGAGACACAGAACAGAACGGTTTTAAGCGTTTTACAGTAGCGCGGCGCGCAATCATAACGTGCTTTAGGCGCGTTATGATCATTTTCGCTGGCAGTTTCCAAGGAAACGTCAAAATCGTAACGTGCTTCGTGCGTCAAACAAAGCTCTTTAGTCTTTTTTTGTGGCGCGCGAAGCACGTTACGATTTCGAGTTTTCCCTTGCAAATGCCAGCCAAATCAATCGTAACGCGCCTAAAGCACGTTACGATTGCGCCCCGCGCTACTGGAAAATGCCAGATTTCGTTATCACACAAGCCTGGAACTGTGGAAACAGTGCGATTTCTACGCAAGATGCTGCGAGAGCAGGGCTGGACCTGTGAAAATACTGCAACTTTGATGGACGATGTGCTAAAGAATACCACAATTTCGCTGTCAAACATGCCTGGGACCAGAAGCGAGCCGGGACCGCCGTGCAGATTGTTTTTGGGCTCCGAGGCAAATAAACCGGAAGTGAAAGCATCAGACGTGTTTCTGTGTGGTTTTCACCCAAGACTGAGACCAAGAGACCTTCCTGGTGGGCTCCGAGGCTTACAAACCGGAAAGGAAAGCATCAGACGTGTTTCTGCATGGTCTTCGCCCAAAAAATGGGACCAAGAGACCTTTCTGGTAAGCTCCGAGGCTTACAAACCGGAAGTGAAAGCATCGGACGTGTTTCTGTGTGGTCTTCACCCAAAATGGGACCAAGAGACCTTTACGGTGGGCTCTAAGGCATAGAAGCCGGAAGTGAAAGCATCATCAGACGTTTCTCTGTGCGGTCTTCACACTAAAGTGACACCAAGAAACCTTCGACTTTGTCTTCGCGCAATGTCGGAAATATTGCGCAAGGGACTGCGGGGGATGCACGGTTGGAGTGAGTGTGTGAGGGAGTTTGGGAGTCAAGAAGTGGTTTGGGTGAGCGTGTGAGTGAATGCGCAAGTCACGGAGTGTCTAATGTTGTCTCCTGATTATTAAACCCCCCCTCAACCCCAATAATAACGGAGGGTCCGCCTCTCTGATCTTTAGTTGTTTGGGGGACCGGGGTCGAAGTTGTTTGGGACCCGGGGCTCTCAGTAGTAGTAGTAGTACAGTAGTACAGTAGTACAGTAGTACAGTAGTACTAGTACCTTTATCTTGCCTGTTTCTGTCTTTCCTCTTCCAGGGCGTCACTTTGTAGTAGGAGTGCTTCTCTGCCTAAACCTTATAAAAATTTTACACCGGGACGGGTTTTAGGACTATTGAGGGGTGTTTATTATTACGTGCAGGCCGAGTTTAGCTCTATTGAGGGGACCTTTTATTATTGAGTTCCGGGCCGAGTTTAGCTCTATTGAGGGGGCCTTTAAAAATCACGAGCTCACATTATCTGCGATTGCTGCAATATGAGATTTGAGACCAGTTCTCTGCAGCCGCCCCCCAGTGCAAACATAACGTGCGCGCGGCCGTTCAACGTGTAGACGTGTAGAAGTTTCTTGGACTTCGGCTATCTTGCTTCCGAGGGCCGTGACGCACTTTCAGAACTTTCAGTCTCTTTCTTTCCTTCAACATTGAAGGGCGTCCAGCACGTTACGATCTTCAGTTTCCCGTTGAAACTTTCGGAGTTTCGGATGGCTGAATGAGTGGCAGCCGCACAGCTCCGCAGTGTACGGAAAGCCCTGACGAAAGCACGTGCAAGAGCTTTGGTCGGACACTCAATATTGTCCTTTGGAGTTGGCGTTGTCTGGCATGGTTATCCTTTGAGGTGCCATGCCGCCGAAAGCGAAGGCTAAAGCCCAAGGCCAAAGGAGCATGCCTGGCATGCTTCCCATTGAGCCGGAATGTGTCCCCTGTTTTGGGGTCCGAAAACTGGGTATGGTTTGGGGTCCGTGGGGGGTGGCCTCCCTAGTTGCAGCTGCAACTGGTTAGACAGTTAGACTACATGCAGCGGGTTTTCAATTTCACCGTTGAAATCGAATGTGTGTTCAAGAGAAGCAGGAATTGGGTGCTTCACCTTGGAGTTGTCCAGCTGCATCTTGCGAATGACTGGTGGACGGTATTTCTCAACCTGCGTCAGATTTTGTGACTCCAAGAACGAGCTTGAGAGTGGTTTTCCGGCACCAAAATGCGGGCCCAAAAATGGGCCCGTTTTCTAAGCCTTCCTTAATTGTGCCAATACTAGAAGGCTCCAGAAACGGGCCCGAATTCCGGGGCCCATTTTTGGGCCCCGCTATTTTACACTTTCTGAACACAGTTTGTGACAAAATGCCAGCAAGCAAGTATTGCTGTGAAGGCTACAATCTTTCACAGTTTCGCTTTCTTTTTTACGCAGTCAACATGACAGCTTGAGCTGCTGCAGGTTTCAGATGCAGCTGCGATTGGTTAGACAGTTAGACTACATGTAGCGGGTTTTCAATTTCACCGTTGAAATCGAATGTGTGTTCAAGAGAAGCAGGAATTGGGTGCTTCACCTTGGAGTTGTCCAGGTGCATCTTGCGAATGACTGGTGGACGGTATTTCTCAACCTGCGTCAGATTTTGTGACTCCAAGAACGAGCTTGAGAGTGGTTTTCCGGCACCAAAATGCGGGCCCAAAAATGGGCCCGTTTTCTAAGCCTTCCTTAATTGTGCCAATACTAGAAGGCTCCAGAAACGGGCCCGAATTCCGGGGCCCATTTTTGGGCCCCGCTTTTTTACACTTTCTGAACACAGTTTGTGACAAAATGCCAGCAAGCAAGTATTGCTGTGAAGGCTACAATCTTTCACAGTTTCGCTTTCTTTTTTACGCAGTCAACATGACAGCTTGAGCTGCTGCAGGTTTCAGAGACAACGACAACAACGCTGTTGTGCAGCTATGCAATTGAGCAAGCGAAGCATGATAATCCGGCACAGTATAACGAAAAGAAACCAACCACGGAGAAAGGGTGAAAGGCTCCTGAAGTTAGACTGCATCAATCCAAGACGGAAAAAACGACGAAAGCCCTAAATACAGCATAGAATGCTGCGCGAAGAGCCGGTTTAACTTGCTGGACCTCCGGGAGGTGTGGAAGATGGCAACAAGCCAGACCTCCAATCTCGGAGCGAGACGGGGGTCTGGGATTGCAGGCGAAAACCCTGCACGTGGCTTGGAAAGCAAAAGACCTGTGAGAGGTGTAGATATCGATAACAATCCAAACCTCCAATCTCGAGACGGGGGCCAGACCTCCAATCTCGGAGCGAGACGGCGGGGTGTCTGGGATTGCAGCTAAAACAGCAAAAGACCTGCGGGAGGTGCGGATATGACAACAACCCAGACTTCCAATCTCGGAGCGAGACGGAGAGACGGAGGGTCTTGGAATTACACTCCCAATCTCGGAATTAGACGGGGGGTCTGGAACCTCCAATCTCGGAGCGAGACGGGGGGTCTGGGATTGCTGCAAGAACCCTACACCCCCAATCTCGGAGCGAGACGGGGGGTCTGGGATTGCAGCACGAAAACCCTGCACGAGGCATGGAAGGCGAACGACCACGGGTGCAAGAAGGCAGCAAGCCAGACCACCAATCTCGGAGCGAGACGGGGGGTCTGGGATTGCAACACAAAAACCCTGCACGAGGCATGGAAGGCGAACGACCACGGGTGCAAGAAGGCAACAAGCCAGACCACCAATCTCGGAGCGAGACAGGAGACAGGGATGGCAGCACGAAAACCAAGAAGGGAACAAGCCAGTTCCCCAATCTCGGACGTGGAAGAAGGCAACAAGCCAGACCTCCAATCTCGGACGGTGGGTCTGGGATTGCAGCACGAAAACCCTGCACGAGGGATGGAAGGCGAAAGAGCACGGGAGGCGTTGAAGAAGGCAACAAGCCAGACCTCCATCTCGAAGGGAGACGGATGTGAGCGAGTTCAGCCTATGTACCTGTATAAAAGACTACCAAAGACAAACTGTAATCGATGAAGATCTGGCTGCTGTCCTAGACTGGAATCCTACTTGTGTTGATGCTTATCCGATTCTGGCTTCTTCCGATACCCTTGTTCAAAAGCACCCCGTACCCCTTCGAAATAGCCAGCATTTGGATCAAAATCATTTGGATTAGTGAAAACTGCTGTACTGGAAACCGGGTCGGTTCCAAGCCATAACGGATCGTCCTCCTATAGTTCCTCAAACCGGTTTGGTCCAGGCCGTAGCACGCTCTCCATCCCTACACATAGCCTTACAAGAGATTTTGTATAGTTGAAATACTAAACACAAACAAACATCTTGTAGTTTCACTCGATGAGCCTGGACGTATCAGCCGCAAAATAAGTCTGGATTTCAATTTCAATTATGTTTTGAAACCGATTCTAATACTTCATTGCGGGTTTTAGGGATTAGCTTCGAGAAACAATTAAAATCGATGTTAATACCTTCTCAATTTTTTCTCTTGCCAATGACTTGAAATCAATTTTAATACCCTGGTCCAGAGGTTCTGAGTTCGGAATCACTTGGAATCGATTTTAATTGATTTGGCTATTGGGACCCCTGCGCAGGGTATTAAAATCGATTTTAATTGGTCCGCCTCGTGACAAGACTTGGAATCGATTTTAATTGATTTGGCTATTGGGACCCCTGCACAGGGTATTAAAATCGATTTTAATTGGTCCGCCTCGTGACAACACTTGGAATCGATTTTAATTGATTTGGCTATTGTGACCCCTGCACAGGGTATTAAAATCGATTTTAATTGATATGGACGTATTTGTACACCTGGATGACAGGACTTGGGACCGTTTAAAGCATTAAGGGGGCGATAGCAACCCTACGGTTTCGTGATCTAGGCTTTCGTACCCAGGTGCTATACTTAGAGGTTCATGGGACTTAGTAACTATGGTTATAAATAAGGTAACTAGACTTAAAATTGGTTGTAACCCCAGTTAAGGTACTTATAACTGTATTTACTAAGTCCCATGAACCCCCAAGTAAATCTTCAGGGCTTGGGGATTTGGGGTTTTGAGGGTTTACCTGTAGCCCCAATGTAACCCGAAACCCTAAACCCTCGAGAGGGAAAAAACCCTTAACCCTTGACCCTTAGCCTTTAACCCTTAACCCTAAAAAAAACCCTAAATTCTAAGCCTAAACCCCAACCCCTAAACCCCAACCCCTAAACCCTAAACCCGAGTAGGTTCAGGGTTTGTGAAGGTAGTTCCTTCAGAACTCAATTCGGGGCCTCGAAAAGGCCCAAGAAACCCTGCAAGAATGGTCAGATCTTTGGCAAATCTGCAGTCTTCTGGCTTGGCAGTTTTGTGTTTTGAACACAAACCCTAAACCCTAAACTGTCTACCGTCAGAGTGCTGCAAACCCGAAAGACCTGAACCCAAAGCCGTGAACCTGAAACCCAAGGACCGAGCTCCGCGGACCTCACCCCTAGACCTTAAGCCCTCAACGCTCTACAGTACCCTCAGAGTCCTGCAAAGCCGAAAGACCTGAACCCAAAAGCCCTGCGCCCTAAACCCAACAAGGAGCCCTGTGAAGCCCGACAACCTGAAACCGACACCCACCCTTACCCCCACAAACCTCAACCCTAAACCTTAAACCCTAGACCGTCTACCCTCAGAGTGCCTCAAAGCCCGTAGACCTGAACCCACAGCTCTGTGAAACCCGAGGACCTCAACCCGAACTCTTCCCGAAACCCTGACCCGCTCTGGAAACCGTCCTCCAAGCAAAAAGTATTAAAATCGATTTTAATACCTCCCGGTCGGAGTGGCCGTCCATATGCATTAAAATCGATTTAAATACACCCGTGTGCCTGGTCAGGTCACCCTGGAAGGTATTAAAATCGATGTTAATTGATGTCCCTGGCCGACACGGCCCGCCCTCCGGGCGGATATTAAACTCGATTTTAATTGACAATTAAAATCGAAATCCAGTGCCATCCCTGCACACGCTGCTGCAGTGCGTTTATCTCTGTACACACAAAAGAGAAACACACGGGCCCGATTTCTGTTGCGCTTAAACGACCCATATGTTTACAAACAACCCGCAAGTTTATAAGCACGGCCCGGAATTCAAAAACAACCCGTGAAAGTGTTCATAGAAGGACAAGTACAAATCACCGCAAATACCAGTGTTTATTGATTTCAATGTGTCCAACCAGGTCTTGGGGTATCTCACATTAACTCCACACTTTCCTCCATTAAGAAAAAGTTTTGTGACCAGCACTTAAGACTTGAGAGTTGGCGTCAATTGGGAATGGCTGCGCGCGTCTCGGGCGGATGGTGGATTGGTCGGCGGTTGTACCTTGTGGTAAACGTGCTGGTAGTGAGGTAGGGGGGGGGAGGGGGGCGGGGGGGGGGGGGGGAGGTGTTGGATGTTGGCCGCACCATACCAAGACCTCTGGGCCCCCCCCCCCCCCCGCCCCCTCCCCCCCCCTACCTCGAGCGAAGCGTTTGTTTATAAGCAGCGCCTGTGTTTATAAACAGCCGTCGTGTTTATAAACACAGTAAAGGAAAACTAAAACACATTTAACAAACCAACACACCACGACAAGACTCCTTGACAAGGCGATACAAACATCAGTCAATTCAACAAAAGATGCGTGAACAGAAGGTTAAGAGCAGCAAGTAAGCATCACGAGCCCGATCCAAAGGCCTACCTAACTTCAAAAACTCCTTATACACAAACGCAGGCCCCAGGATCGACCCTTCTGTTTTTTTAATACCAGCAATTACTAAATACTGTACTAATTGGATTTATTGCGTCGTCTAATTGTTTTTGTGTTTTTCTTCCACCTGGTCCTATATTAATAATTTCATTATCTATATATTCCTGTGTTGCAAGTTGGTCGCCTATTGCACTAACGCCTGTAGCAGAAATTCTACATATTTGGCTTGCAAAAACCGTATTAAAATTATTTACAGTAGCCATTCTTAAATGAACTAAATGTATTTGATTTTTTGTTACTTATATATTTACTTGTTTAATCTAAAACCGTTGAAGCCGACTCTCTAAGCTCAATCACATGCTCGCTCACGAGTGTGATATATACTTGTTCTACACCTAATGCGAAAGCTTGGTTGGTTCCTTTGAAATTAAATGTCAATAAGGGTCCCATTTTAGTGTTGGAACTTGTGAAATTCATATCTGGCTGCTTGTCAAAATTAATGCCACCAATAAATTTACCGTTAGCGCATCTGTAAATATCAATTGCAAAACTGTCATAAAAAGGTGGCTTATCATTAACGGCACGACGCAAGAAATTCATTGCTTCGGCTATACTTTGTACCGCTTGTTCGGAGTTTCTTATTGGCGATCTGCATGTAATAAGAAACTTGTTTTGCGCTATCTATTACACCTTGTAATATATCAAATAAAGCCGCCATAGGATGAAAAAGCCAAGTCGGTTTTTTCCTTGAAAAATATCGTGCTGTATTATTATTCTGGATGGCTGAATTGCTAAGGGTAAAGAACATGTGAAACAATCGTATTGATGACTTAACAATACTTATATTGAACTCAGTATTTCCTGCAGTGAAAATTTGACAAAACCTGTGATAGGCGGGATAAACCATTCTAAGTCGACCCCCTTTCAATAAATGCGAAACCACGTTGTTATTGATGGAATTGTCGACAATAAGTAATTCGCATCGAAGGATACAAATTTGAATAGCCCACTCTGTTATAGTATTTCTTGTGGTTCTTGGGCGTCACTACCAATCTCAAAAATACATTCTAACGGACAATACCGAATTGGAGGATAATACCCGGATTGAACGAACCCGCAACATGGTTTATATCCCATCCTAACAAATTTACCTTGCTCGATGCCTGTAGTGTTGGCTCGCGTGAGCTTTGGTACAACAATACCTCTTTCATTTGTTCCAGTATTTGCAGTGGCGTCATGATCTTCAATCGCAACTGCAAAAAGTCTATTAACTCTGCTGTCGTACCGTGTTAAACATCCCTCATGAAGGTCGTCTACATTTCTTACTTCTCCACTTTTAAGAAATTTCATTTGTTCACAGATTAAATTGTAATCATCAATGTCGACAATTTGTTGTCCTGCCGCGTTGCATCTACAGCGAGTGAAGAAGGCATGACTTTCACCCAAAAATCTTAAATTTTGTCCCGCTGTTTGAGATGTATTAACAATATCAAAAAATAAATAGATGCTTGGCATATCGATATAATTGTTGTCTTCTCCTGTAACAGCAAATTTAATATATGTATTACCATTGGTAGTACCAAAAGCACTACTAGATACACTAGGAAAGTGAACTTGCTTACGATCGCTGATATACGAGGCGCAACCTGGAAGTCCAAACTGTAAGGAATTTAGCATATTATCTTGAGGTTCAGCTATAACTAAGTCCATAACTTGCATGTTTTTGGTTTTCTTGTTGTTAATACTTTTCGTGTGTGTGCGAATTTAAATTATTCATATTTTTTTCGACATTTGTTTGTCTAATTGTGGTTGTGCTACTGCGGTAAGATCGGTTTCTACAATCCCCCTAATCATTTCATATGATAAACTGTTAGTATTTGTCGTAAGTATATTCTTGAATTGCATGTTCCCGGGGATGTTTCCTGCCCTCGCTTGTTCTTTTGATTTTCTAACCTTGTTAAGCATTATTATGTATTGTTTTAGACAATTGAAAACCATCCTTGTTCGGGGATCGTTTCGTCGACGTATAAAAAGCTCGTTTATGTCATGATTCTTGATAGGATTTAAAGTATCTGTCGAATAACTTATAGCACCACTATCGAGGCCGCTGACAACATCTCCTGTACTTCTGAAACACCTGTGTTGTTCGGGTGGTTTATCTAAACCAAAGATCGGCGAAATTAAGCTTATCACTGGCGCATCAGAAGTTCTAGTTTTGTAATTTCTGTCCTTAAATTCTTTGTTTAACGCCAAAACAACACCACCGCCCATACTATGTCCTAACAGTGCACCCACACGCGGATTTTCTGAAAATACTCCTCTCGCTTCCTGGTAACGATCCATGTCTCTTAGATTTGCTGTTTTAAGATTGGAGAATTTTTGTCGCCGATCTCGTATGGCAGTTGTTCCACAATAAATGTTGTTTCCTTTGACATAAACCTTATTATTCTGATCGTATGCTATTTTGATGCCTTGTATATTTGAGATTTTGTTGTTAGTTTCCAATATCTCATTTAATTGTGCTTCTATCTTTGCCAGTATATAAAAAAAGGATATAAAATATTGATAACAATTACATTATATATGCTTATGAGTATTCGACCATTAACATATAGAAAATTTTACGCAAATTCTAAATATCGCACTTCAAACAGTCGCGGTATAAGAAACTTTCGAATAGAATTAAGGGAAATATATGAAATACCAGATAGAACTATTATGCAAGTCCATGAAAAAGCCATTCCGAATACATGGTATTCAATAAACGCAAGCAATAGAAATCTATATTTCATCAGAGAGTATTAGCACCAGCAACACCAACGAGAACAATTTTCATAAGAATTGAACTACCAGTAGGAAATTATACACCACCAGAATTAGCAAATGTTATACAAACAGAATTTCATGTCTATTTGATGATATCGTTTAGATAGTACATACACTGTATCATAGAATACAAATTCAAATGAAATAACTATTGAATTAAACTATACAGAAAAATATTTTTATAGTCCTTCCTGATAATATGATTGCACGTAATATAGGCTCTTTCTCAAATAATATTGATTTAAATAATTTAAGCAGTATAAACAATGATTTAAATGCACCACAACCTTTAGATTTTTCAACTACTACAGTGCCTTGGGTTTCGGGAATTGAAAACTTGTTAAATTATCAAGGAATTTATATACCATGTCCTGAATTATCAAACAAACTATTGTAAAGAAAGTCCCTGTCAATGCTTCATTTGCTGGTATTGTTAACGATGCATACGGAGTTACCGATGACGATTTTGTTAATATCTCGTTGTCGTTCAATAAGAAAATTCACATTCAGAATAACAGATGAGGTAGGCAACCTTATGAAGGTCAATAGTGTCAATTTATCATTTAGTCTGCTCTTTCATAATACGGATGCTACGTGAATGAAAGCAGAAATATTTAGAATGTGGTATATATATATATGGCAGAACAAAGCGCTGAAACTGTAGTTACCAATGATGGGTCTCAACCAGAAGCAGAACATTTGTCGCCTAAACCAGATAGTGAAGAACAAAATCGAGTAAAACTTACAGATGTTATAAAAACTAGAAGACAACTGGCCCGAAAGCATCCTCAGCGAAGAGTGTTGCGCTACGTCATAGAATCCAGTGTATAGGGTCATAGAGTCACCGAGTCAAAAGCACGGAGTCACAGAGTCGGAGTGTCACATACAGTCAAGAGTCGTACAAGTCATAGTTCATAGAGTCATCGAGACATAGAGTCGAGTACATGTCAAGCACAAGTCATAGTTCAAAGCGTCATAGAGTCATATAGAGTCATAGAGTCACAGTGAGACAGAATCATAGAGTCATAGTGTTATACAGTCATAGCGTCAGAGTGAGAAAGAGTCATAGAGTCATGGAGTCATCTATGTACCACGCACTTGACTCGATGTAGTTCCGTCTATGAACACTAATGTTCAGGTTTAGCGGATTTAGGGTACAGTCCAATATGACGCAGAAGTCTTCCTTTCCTAGCTCCGGAACCTCCCTATATAGACATCCCTGATTACTGTGGTTTCAACGTGACTCTATGACTCTATGCATGGTCACTTTATGTCGCAGCAGTAGTAGTAGTAGTAGTAGTAGTAGTAGTAGTAGTAGTACTCCTGTAACAGCAGGACCCAGCTACTCAAGGAGACGGTGGAGATTCGATCGAGGCAGGCGTCATATATATGTATATATACATATACAGATATATAGATATATAGGTATATAGATATATAGATATAGATATATATATATATATATAGATACATCTGCCAATCCCTCTGAAGGGTTGCCAATTGCACCTCGCAGAGATGCAAGTTCCTGCAATCGACCACGCCACTCCCTGTGGAGAGTTGCACGGCGGGAAGGTTACAAGTAGTAACTTGCCCACACGTTTCAACCCTGGACCACGCCAATCCATGCAGAGGGTTACACGCAGCGCCTAGAACATGCAACAGTACCTGTTGCACACCTACCGATTGGAACACGCTCGAGGAGGCCAATCCCTCTCAAGGATTGCGCGGGGCACCTAAATTGTGCAACTTTACCTCGCGTTCGAACACTCGACAACGCCAATCTCTGTGAAGGGTTGCAAGTTTCACCTCAATGCACATCAAAAGTAATAACTTTACCTCGCGTTCCTGCGTTCGACCATGCCAATCCCTGTGAAGGTTTGCAAAATTCATTTCAATGCACATAAAAAATGCAACTTTACCTCGCATTCGTGCGTTCGACCACGCCAATCCCTGTGAATGGTTGCAAAATTCATTTCAATGCACATAAAAATGCAACTTTACCTCGCGTTCGTGCGTTCGACCACACCAATCCCTGTGAAAGGTTGCAAAATTCATTTCAATGCACATAAAAAATGCAACTGTACCTCGCGTTCGTGCGTTCGACCACGCCAATCCCTGTGAAGGTTTGCAAAATTCATTTCAATGCACATAAAAAATGCAACTTTACCTCGCATTCGTGCGTTCGACCGCGCCAATCCCGGTGAAGGGTTGCAAAATTCATTTCAATGCATTTAAAAAATGCAACTTTACCTCGCGTTCGTGCGTTCGACCACGCCAATCCCTGTGAAGGGTTGCAAAATTCATTTCAATGCACATAAAAAATGCAACTTTACCTAGCGTTCGTGCATTCGACCATGCCAATCCCTGTGAGGGGTTGCAAAATGCCAATCCCTGTGAAGGGTTGCAAAATGCACGTCAATGCACCCAAACCCTGTGAAGGGTTGCGCGGCGCCCGCAAAATGTGTAACTTTACCTAGCGTTTGAACGCCCGAGGAAGCGAATCCCTGTGAAGGGTTGCGCGGCGCCCGCAACATGTGCAACTTTACTTAGCGTTTGGGCGCTCGAAGTGGCCAATCGCTGTGAAGGGTTGCGCCGCGCGCCTAAAATGTGTCACTTTACCTTGCGTGCGCTCGAGGTCGCCAATCCCTGTGAAGGGTTGCGCCGTGACCGCAAAATGTGTCACTTTACCTAGCGTTTGGGCGCTCGAGGTGGCCAATCCCTGTGAAGGGTTGCGCCGTGACCGCAAAATGTGTCACTTTACTTAGCGTTTGGGCGCTCGAGGTGGCCAATCCCTGTGAAGGGTTGCGCCGCGCGCCTAAAATGTGTAACTTTACCT
>CAJNDT010003483.1:0-22565 GCA_905221615.1 Symbiodinium sp. CCMP2592
CCAAGAGTTCGCGTAGCTGTCGATCACGCACGGCTGCCGCATCACTTTTCCCATGAAATCCGCTTGGTATGCCGAACAAAGTGGCTGCACTAGGCGTGGAACGCGCAAGTGCTGGGCTGCTAATACCTGGCACGTAGTGCTCGGGCATTGCATCCGCCACGATCGGCATTGAACTGCGGCCAGTGAAAAAGTTTCCACCGGTGAATGGAATTCCATCCATCACAAGGTTCTTGTCCTTGTCCGATTCCGAGAATGCGAACTTCTCTTCGGCGACTGGACTAACTTGACTTGGGGACCGTATTTCAGGGGATCGTACCTCATCTCCTACGGAAAATGCAGGCATTACATCCTTTCCTACGTGCACCCAGCCAGACTCAGTAGTCCTCGAAGACATGGGCATGCTCGAAGGTCGCGTCGCTTCCCTTTGATTAGAGTTTCGCGCTGCCTCCAATTCGCTGCGTGTCCTCGCTTGAAGATCTTCTTGTGCTTTGAGCGTTTTCCTGAGTTCACTCAGCTCGTCGTGCAAGGTAGGCAATGATCGCCTTGCATGATCTTCATTCTGATGAAGTCGGTGCTTCTTGCATCCTCTTCACAGCCATTTTGCGGTACTCTTCCTCTTCACCAAGACGTTCGCGAAGCCGAAATCGTTCTTGATCAATGGCTGCGCTGTTTCCAGCTAGCCCTTGAATCTCGTTCACGGCCCGCAACTCCTGGTTCTTGACCAAGTGGAATCGTTCCTGCATTGCTTGTAAGGCTTGTTCCGAACTTGCTGTGTTTGACCGGAGGACCAAGTTCTCTCTGGCATGTTCATGAAGTTCATGAGTCAGACGCTCATACTCACGTGCCATAAGCTCACCATCGCCTTGCGCTCTTGCCTCCAACTGCACAAAGTTAGTGGCTGCCTCCGTGCGGAACACGTGTAGCTGTTGAGCTAACTCCTCGGCAACGGCATGTGCTTGACGTTGTTGA
This sequence comes from Symbiodinium sp. CCMP2592, assembly GCA_905221615.1. Taxonomy (NCBI): domain Eukaryota; class Dinophyceae; order Suessiales; family Symbiodiniaceae; genus Symbiodinium; species Symbiodinium sp. CCMP2592. The sequence continues at coordinate 970 of CAJNDT010003483.1, forward strand.
GCAGAGTTCTGTTCATCCATGCGAAACAAAGCTGTTTCATAGTCTCGCTTCATCTCCTGATTGACATTGTTGATGTGCCTCATGGCTAAGCATGCATGGTCACGTTGTCGTTCCAATTCTTCAATGCGAATTCCAGATCCTTCATCTTCTTGTTGCATCTCCTTGATCTTGTCCATCAGGGTCTGAACAACTCCTTCGTATTCTTGCATCTGACTGCGATAGTACATCTGCTGCGCAAGGTTAGATGCTTCGAGTTGTTGCGAAATCGTCAGTTCCTGATAGGCATTCGGACCATCGGCTATGGCTGGCGTGGTCACCGATGATGCATCACCACGTGCTGGGATAGTGTCCAGAGTCATATCCAGATCGTCAGCATCACGTGGTTGATTGGTAACCATCCGATTCCAAGTCATGGATTTGTCACGTCCACGAGTAGCCGAAGTCCTCGATCGTGCTGAAGAGCTTCTCGAAGATGATGGTCTTGACTTCTTTTCCAAGGTCTTGACTCCTTTGTCCTTGGCCCTGGACGTAGTCCGAGGTGCCTGAAAACCAGACGCTTCGGCCCGTCGTTCTGAAGCCTTGCCCGTCCTCGAACCTGTGGATGTCGGACGCGAAGGCGTAGATGCTCTTGGTAGACTCTTTGCTTTCCCCTTGGGAACTGCCTTTGCAATGGCAAGCGCAGAAGATTGACCTTTGTCATCTTCCGTGGAGCTATCAACGGATTGCACCACTGTGTCATCAGCTGTTGACTCACCAACGGCTGGCGCTGCCACATCGGCACCGAAAGTCATTGTCGTATCTTGGCTTGATCCTGAGTTCATTGTGGTCGTAGTAGATCAAGTAGTCGTTGCTGTAGAAAGGCAGAGCCGCGTACGGCTGATAACCTGCGTGGGGGATTGATCTCGACTTGGTTGCTGCTCTCCCCACCAGAGCTGTAATGAATGTAGGTGTGGCTGGCTTGCACTCTCCACAGACTGAACCCTGTCTCTCCCTCTTACTTCCACACGTGCAATCCTATGCAGGCAGAACCGGCGGCCGTTCCTTTTGCACTCACTGCCGGCGGCGGTTCGTCTGTGCAACGGGATAGCTCTGATTGCTCAGGATAGAAGACACATATAGCACTTAGCTATGGGCATTGACTTGAGCCACACGTTGCGTTGGCGGTCACATAGAAAGGTAAAGATGAGGGATGCGTAGCATGCCCCCTTAGAGTCGAGGGACGCGTAGCGTGCCCCCTTCTCTTGCACTTTACACGGTCTTGCTCACAGCTCTTATAGTGACACCTTAGAACTTGACAAGGCATCGCAGTCCGTTCGCAAGAGTAATAGTAATAATAGTAATGGTAATAATAATAATAATAATAATAATAGTAATAGTAATAATAAAAATAGAATCATGGTCTATCGAGGAGCCCGAAACTCCCCAGGTCAAGGCGAGGCCGAATTCCACTTGTCGTATTTGCGCTCGGTGCTGTGAGTTCCATTACCTGGACCCCCAAAGTATGTAGAATAATGGCCTTTTGTAGGTATTGGGCCACTATTTTACCTACTTGGGGGGGTTCAGGTAGTCGCACCGCAACGCCTGGAGCGTCCGAGTGTGAGCTCCGAAGCCAGACCCTGCGGTCAACGTAATACCGAAGCTTAGGTGATAGTCTTAGGCCCATGCCACTATCTAGTAAGATTCCCCATAGTTCGTTCCCAAAGAGTCCCTGCCTGTAGTCTGTTACACACGGGCATAAATAATCAGGTGCCAACTCCCAAGAGCTTCGCTTAACCCCAGGGACTTACAGAAATCTGACAAGTTTTGTTGTTGTACTTATGACCTATGATGGCTGATGTTGACATAATGATTGTTGTTGCAATAGTATTGTTCGCTTTTTGTGAGTGTCGCGATTACAGAGGTCCCCGGTTGCGAGACAGATCCCAGCGCCGCTGCGCAGCTGTGGAACCGCATTTTTGCCGCAATCGAGATCCTGCTCTTTACTTATTAGTTAGGGCTGTAGGGGTGTGAAGGGTTGCGCCAGTGAAGTCGCATTCTTCATGCCTCAAGTTCGGTGTATGGCACAGGAATGATTATGTGCGCGAGTCATACAACTGCTGAATGCCCCATGCAATCACCTGTCATGAACTCGCATCCTCGCACAGATGCAATCTTCAGGCGAAGCAACAGCCTTAGGCTTTTTCTGAGACTTCTCAGTTTTTCCTCTTGGCGCACGACCAGTTTTACTTCAATCTTCTCCACCACGGCCCCTGTATTTTAGTGTCCTTATAGATCCCTTAGAGTCACCCTTATAGACCCCTTTAACAGGATTCCTGAGGCCTCGTGTTGGATGGGGCCGACTTGGCTTCTTCACTGAAGTCCTTCGAAGATCCGCTGCCAGAGCCGGCCTTGCGAGCTTTGGCTGCCTGGACATCGCTTTTTCGTCTTGCATGTGGGTAGTTCTCTACATGAAGGTCCCTCTGAAGTCCCAAAAACAGTACGGCGCCCTTTAAAAAAGGACCCTAAGAGAAATGCCCATGTGCATATTCGCATACTCTCTCCGTTTGCCAACTTGTCTGTCTGTCTGTTTGGCCGATGATATCACAGTTCGTTCAGGATGTTTCTCTCGCTGCATCATACACAAGATGAGGTCCGCCTTAGCCTGTGAACCTGCAAGGACACATATTTCACGGAATCCAGCAATAGACCGGCATACGTGCATGATGCATGCGTCCATACGTACATGCATGCGTACGTATGGCCTGTATAATGACATACATACATATAGAAATAATACGTACATATATGCATAAACAACGGCATTGGTCTAGACATAGAAAAAGATGTACATGTGCAAAAAGAAATGAAATAGCCTTAGAGATCGGCATGCAACCTTACATATACATGCACATACATATGCATGCACACTCGCACACATGCATTCACGGGTACTTGCACATCTATAATACGTAAAATACAGTCATGTGCATCTACACATGTACTACATACCTACTATGTTGCATAGTGGCATTCTGACTGAGAGGCATGACTACATGTTTGGATCTAGTTTCGGGAGGTGTTGTTATCAGCTTATCAGCTTAGCTTATCCGCAACAGCATCTGGGATTTGCGGCAGCTTTCACATACGCCATGTAAGAACAGTATGGTCAATATGCAAACAGCACTCCGACATTGCAACAACTCTGTCACCTGCAGCCACTAAGTCGCTTGATGTCGCTTGTTGCATTTGAACCTTAGGTGCCTTGGTGGAGGCCACCAGAGAGCAGCAGCAACTTGTCTGCTTAGGTCCTATAGGTCCCGCAGGAGCCAATTTTTGAGGTGAGGTGCAGCAGGCTGCAAGTGGAGTCTCCGCTAGTGGAGCGGGGACGAGGAGGGGTTGAAGGGCCGCGTTTGGAACAAGGGTGAGCCGTGTTAGCCGTGGTGTGGGGGCGGGGAGCTGCAAAACTTGCAGCGAAAGTGTTGTCCCCGAGTGCCCGAACCGTTAAAGGAGTAAATCCTGCCTCACCCACGCCCACTGCATCGTGTTTGCATGTACACGTTTGTAGAGGTCCCCTTCTGTTCTTTAGCCTTACAACTAGGACCCTGGCTGGGGACACTTTAAAGGCACGCCATAGGTGACAAATTAGAGGAACACCGCCTTAAGCATCCTTGGCCTTCAACAGAGGCCAGCACAATCAGTACTACTGTCCAAGAGGGTTCTTGGTTGAAAATGTGCTATCACCTTCCCCCCCAAACCCCATTCTGATTATCAAGGCCCCCGCAGTTCAATACCCGTATAGAACCCAATGGAGGCCCCCAAGGCCCATTCCGATTCCTAAGGCCCCTGAATTAAAAACCTTCATACCCAGACCCCCAAAAATATGTAAAATAATGGCCCAAAACCTATAAACGGCCATTCTTCTACATATTTTTTTGGGGGTCCAGGTAGATCCCATTTGAGGTTGGTGCCCTTGGCTCTGGCGCTCCACGGAGCCTTGGTGCTGCCAGGCCCCCTCGCAGGTGAGCTGCAGGCGAGGCGTGTTGTTTTTTGTTGTTTTTCTCGTGGTTCAGGCTTTATAGGAGCTTTATAGGGTTCCTATAGGGTTTCAGGATTTTTTCCGGATAGCAGATAGCTGTCATACACAGTAGTGTCGATCTAATACCAGGCTTTTCTTCTATTAGAAGACCTGTGGGGAAGACAACTGTTTGGCGGTCATTGTGTTTTGGATTACCGGTTGGACCTGGCAATGCCAAGCGCAGGCTCACAGAAGCCCGCACTTGTCACTTAGGCCAACAGGGACAAAGCTGCAACAGGGACCTTCGCAAAAAAATGAACACGAATCACCGCTGCTCATGGTGTAACCCTAAACTCCCAAGCTCAATCCCTATAATCCCTAGTTAGTTATGGATTCTGAGAACATCTCAAGCTGCTTGTGGCCGAAGAGGCAAGTTCATGGTCCCAGCGTCTTATGATAATGATACAAAGGATCGTCGAAAACGGCACACATGCGGACGTATCAAAGCAAACTTTGCGCTGCATCTTAGACGATACTATGCCAAGCTATATCATATACTTATATCTTAGATACTATACTATCCTATTGTACGACACTCTGTTGTCTATACTATACTATATACTATCCGTATCTACATTCGATACAGTGACATGGATCCGAAGTATCAGAATGTTCTGGCTGCAGCAACTGCAATCCTGTGTTTTGAGACCATCTTGTGAGAAAACTTGGCCGTCTGAGTTGCGCAGGCCTGGCTTTCGAGAGTCGTCACTGCCACGCGGATGCAGAATCCGTCTTCTGATCATGCTCTTGGGAAGATGATATATGCAAGGCTTATCCAAGGCACAGGAAAAGGAGGGATTTTTGAGGTTTCCGCTTCAGATTTCTTGTTCTCTGTGTCCGGACCCCACGCATCGGATGGTGAGGCAATCGTCCAAGCAGTTGGCCACAGTTTGACATGACAACTTGAGCTGAGCCGGTGAAATCTGCTCATCCCCGCACGCTCCCCGAGGCACACCGAGGCAAATGCCATGACTCTCTCTCTCTCTCTTTCTCTCTCTCTCTCTCTCTCTCTCTCTCTCTCTCTCTATCTCTATATATGTATAAATATGTATACATGCACTATATACATGCATATATAGTTTGGGATGCTCAACACTGCTATATCTCTCAGGTCCAAGATCTCCAGGCTGCACAAGGCCCGAAGAGCCTTCAGCCTTGGTCCTTGCAGCGATACCTTGTTTCAAGGGAGTGTTCGACATATCCCATGGCAAAAATCTGATCTTCCAGTCCAGAATTATTGTCCCCCGCCGACAGGCTCCATTGCATCCTCCGTGGCACTGCAGCAAATGGCACATGCAGTCGTGCATGACGCCCGCGGCATGGAGGACCAGCCGGGAGGGTGATCTGAAGCTGTATATAGGTAGGGCCCACGTGTAATATTGCCTGCGCTCTACTGCCTCCTCACATTTACTTATGTTTCTGTTTGTGGAAGTCCGTTTAGTCTTGCTCCCACTCTGTGTAGCTTGAGGCAGCATGCATCTGCTGAACACGAAAGATAGACGCTGAACTCCTACAACAGAAACGACTTGAGCCGAGAGCCCCAAGTCCGACATTCAAATGCTAAGCTGAACCCTGGAAGTACAAGCTCTCTAAGGTTCTAAGGCCATACGTTCCAACTCTACGTTCCTCTGATGCCAGGACTTGTTGGAGAAGTCTCGGGAGGTCTTCTACGACTTGACATCCATGTTGCAGCCGGGGTCTTGGTCCAGTCCCTACTCGAAGCCACCCCCCTCCAACCAACCAAAAAAAGCCATTCGATCCTCAAGCGTATAGTGAGGACTCAAATCCCCAATAGTCCGTTGTGGGAAGCCCTGGTACCAGGATCGCCATGGCTCATCTCAACCCCTCGGAACAGCGGGCGGTGGAGGAGCTTCGATCGGTGGCTTGGCGACAGATGGGAGTTTCCGAAAATAGGGGACAGTAATGTAGTACCCTAAATAGTAGGACCCTTATTTGAAGGACCCCCAAATAATATCAAATAATAAGGTACCCCTACTCTTCGGAAACTCCCAGATCGCGAACCTGAAGCCTGTTGCGCTAAATCTAAACCCCGACCCCCTTAACCGCCTAATAAGATTAAGATAGGGTGTTGGGGGATCCTCATTATAATTATGGTATAATATCCCCCCAAACCCTAATCATTGAAATGATCAAGGCCCCTACATTAATTACCACCCTTCAAAAGCCTCACTTCCACCAGGCTCTCGACAAAGACCTGGAGTCGCTAAACGCGGAGGCTCGCTATTTGGTCCTGGGAGGTCTCGTGCAACTTGGCGGAAAGGTTTCAGGGCTCAGGCTTTTAGGGTTTAGGGCTCAGCTTTTTTATTAGAGGTTTTCGCATTTAGGGTTTCGGCGATGTGTGATGGGTCTAGAGCCTCTGCTCTCAAAAAGGCCTTTCGTGCTCGAGATCTTCTGGGACATTTTGGGACGTTTGGAGCTGAAAGCCTTTGAGGTGTGTCGTCTGGATTGGCGGGTTTTAGGCTTATTTATACACAGGGTAAAGCTTTCCGCCTCAGGATTTCAGCCTTGCAAGCTTGACAGCTTGGATCTCCTTCACGGTCTGATTCATCCGAACTGAGCGTTGGGCTCTGTCGGAGAGCTGTATGTTGACTTGGGATGCGTTTGCATGGGGATCTAGAAAGGGGGCCCCCCGTGTTTTTGTGCAAGTTCCTATCTGCCTCATAGACTCATAGAAGACCTGTGCACGCTGTTTGTATTGTTGTAGGACCATCTGAGGTCAGCAGGGAAGACTAGCCTGATCAATGCGATCTTACTCGAGGCGGTTGCGGGCGCCCGCGAGGAGAGAAGTTGGGACGGCTCAGGCTTATAGGGTGCGCAAGCTATTCATTGAGTCAAACTCTGATGTCGAGGGCAGTGCTACCCGCCAAAAGGTTGTTTTGTAGTTCTGAAGTTTGTTTGGTCTTGGCTGTTCGTGACAGCACTCCTGAGCCGAAAAGGGGGGAATTGTAAAATGGGCCTTAGATGGGGTGTTGAGGTCGAAAAAAGTTGCTTGTTCCGGCGGGGGTCTGCTGAAAGCACGCGAGGCGGCGGAAAGTTGTCCATCCGCACCGCGGCCATCTGAGGTTGTCAGGTCGCAGTTGTAGATCTTCGGGCATCAGCAAGAAGTATAAACTAAGACATGTTCGTCCCCAGATTGCGGAGGAGCTCAAAGAGGACCGTGGGGGACGCTTGAACGTGATGCCCACATCCTTCAACGAAAACACTCGTGTCTCGGCAGAGCTGAGCTCGCCTGCCCTCCTTGCTTCGTGGCTACGAGGGTTGACCTGAAGAGCTTCCACGAAGCATGCAGCTTTGCTTACTAGCATCTATGTCAAGGTGAGTTCCCAGGCATCATCTTATGCAATGCTCCTACAGACAAGTGGCAGACGAAATGCATCGCGAGGCATCGTCACAGAGCTGGAGTTAAGCCCTTCCTGCACGGCCATCGAGATCCGCCTCATGGAAAGTGTGCCGGAGACGGTGCAGGAGCAGCGTGACTTTGGGTCTGCAGGTGGTAGCAGTAGGACCTCAGTAGGAGTCGTCGTGGCGTTCGCCATAGGAGCGAAGTAGGACCAGGAGTCATCGATGCCGGAGCCATTGCGATAGCAGGTAGTTGTAGTCGGAATGGTTTTGGTTGAACTACGAACTCTGAAACGCCTGTCCGGAACTGGTTGAAGTTTGAACAGTATTTTGCGCTTGCGGTTCTTGCTTAAACCAAGCAGGTTCATAAGAAGCGCCCGATGCCCTCGACACCAGGAGAGAGTCAGAAACTGTCAGGAACTTCACATGAAGTCGATCCTACTCTACGTAAGTTCGACAATGAAGCAGTTTGGAGATCCCCGCCGCCATGACTGCCTGAGTCATCATATTACCCAGAGGCCCCGTAGTAGGTCTTGTTCTGAGATTACCTTATAGGATTCTATATATAAAACCTGAAAAGCAACTACTTTGGGGCCTCTGGGTAAAGCAACACTGTATGACCGTCAAAGGGCGGATGTGCAGCGACCACACCATGACGAAAAGAATACTGACGATGCCAATAGGACAGCTTGCACTCGTATTACATGGCGATCATCGACAATATTGGCAAGTGCCAGTGAAGAACACTGGGCCCGACTTCAGCCCTGAAGCCAAGACGAGCCGAGCAGGATCCGGAGCTTGTGCCCCGTCCGGAGGCGGTTGCTCCTTTCCGGGTTTCGGGCTTTAGAGTTGATTCGGCTTTAGGGCTTGTGCCACTGGGCGGTTGATGTTACAGATTATGTACGATCGGCTTCTTTAAAGGAGCTGGGTTTTGAAATGTTGTCGAGATGTAGGTGTTTGTAGGTGGGTCGAGTGTTCCAGCTGCCGTCTGCTTGGGGGGAAGAGTGTTCAGGAATTGAGCCCAGGGAAATTTGCAGATTTGGCTTTCGGTGCTAGGGCCTGCTCCGCGACGGCGCTTGATTCTTGCAGTGCCGCAGGACCGTTTAGGAGCTGGCAACAACGTATTCGGAGATACCTGGTCGTCATCTAGCAGCTGCTGCTTTGTCTGACCTTTCTTGGCTGCCGGCAATATCATGGCAGGCCGGCGAGGAGATCCGCCCGATTGCTGCGCGGAATTTCAAGCTCTCCGAAGGCTATCCGGCTTCCTGGCGGCAGCAAAAACAAAGCCCGCAGAGAAAGTAGATGCATAGTAATCACAGATTTAATCTTCAAAAGCGGTCCGAAGGCAACAACATGTTGCCACAGGGAGGGGTTGCATCAGCCATTTTTATAAACGGTCGAAATCCCAACGTGACTGCTAAGTTCTAAGCTCCTCATCGCTTGGGCTTGCCTCTGCGCCCGTGCATCTCTTGCGCCCTCACAACCACCCCCGAACACGGAACCCTGGAATTTTGACAGAAGGCTCCCCGCCCTGAAAGGTAGTTCTTTCCGGATCTCGTCCGCTGCGGCGATTGTTGCTCGGCTTTGCTTTCAAATGAAGCTGGCTTAAGTTTCACTGTTCTGGCGTGACCCTAGCATGGCCACTACTGCTACCTGAGATGTATGCCGGTATCAGAAAAAACTCTTGGTCTGGCTGATGGCCTTCCTAAATTCTTGCCCGCCATAGGCAGACACATCTGCGGCTCACCTCTTCAGAAATATCCAAAGGGACATACTGTCTAACAACCACAACAACAACAGTAGTAATAAAAGTAATAGTCACAACACTGACACAATACCGCCAAATAGAAACCCCTCTCAAAAAAACCCATTTTAATCGATCCTGATCCCTGCATGCGCCACTCCCAGATCTGAAGGCAGAAGCACCTCCAGGAGCTTTGTGCAGCGGAGGAGCGGCTCGCTTTGTGATTCAGGGCCCGGCTTTTTCGGAAATTTCCTGGACAGGTGCTCGTAGAATCGTTGCGCACATTGGCATAGCTTGCTTATATAATCACCCCCTAAGCCCTAAACCCCCAAACCCTATAGCCCTGTGATTGCTATAGTCAGCGTTCCGATATCCGCGCAGGTGCCTGCAGGTTCCCATCGACGCCTTCATGTGCTGCAGCTCAGCAGAGAAGAAATGCTTTAAATAAAAGGCTTCAGGGTCACTTTTTGGGTGTGTGGGGCGTGGAGGTAAGATGGAGATGCCATATGATAGGTATATTCTTTGTTATTACTATCAGTAGTCTTATTATCATTAGTAGTATTATTATTCGAACAAATCAATGAATAAGTGTGTATATATATATATATATATATATGTAATACACATGTTTTTTATTTACATACACACGTACATATGTAAATTTGGTTTTGGCTTCGGAGCTCCGTCTGCCGGATTTGCTCTCCAAACCGAGGTTGCCCTGAGTCTTCAGATGCCCACAGAGCCTTCCATTCCACACCTTTCTGGACACATGGCAAAGCATTCGACGGAAGACACAGGTCTCAGGGATCAAGCACATCTTGGAGGGCACGCATGCTGGGGGGGTGCATGTTGCCTTTGGGCTTCTCTTCACGCCCAGGCTACCGTCGCGAAACTTGGAGCGTGCGCTCTCGATCATCGACACTCCCGGCCTGGACAGCCCATCCGTCAGCTGGCAGTGGAAGGGGTTCAGGAATTTGGTCTTGCATTCACGCTGTCTGGTCCCAACAACTCAGCCACTGTGTTGTGCTTTGAAGTCATCCTCAACTCATAGACCTGGTGAGAGATGAAGAATGTAGTTTTTCTCGATCGCAGGATTGTAGGCAAATTGTAGGGAAGATAGATTGTATACTGGTTGCAAAGCGGCTCAAGGAGTCGTAAGGCATAAGGAAAGCCCAAACCTTGGAAGGTGGATGCAGCATGACCTTGTTTTACCGAGTACGTATATTACAATAAGTGCGTGGTATTATGACAATGTGTATATCAGAGGTTCGTAAAGTGCACAAAGGTAATGTGTGTGTGTATATATATATATGTGACGCTGATGATGATGATGACCCTGAGAACGAAGCTTCCACCGATGGAGCCGAGGTATGGAGGCAAGTCTCCGTCTTGGTTCAATCCAAGGTGCTATGGCTTTGAATTGTCGCTAGTATTGTGGTCTATGGGAGGTTAACATAGGAGCCAGAACGACGAGCAACATAGTATCCCTTCATAGTGCCCATACAAGGATGCTATGGTAGCATATTGAGAGGAGGCAGGTGCAGGCCCCAATGTTCGGGCCATCGATCCGGTAACGAAAGCGCCAAGCATGTTGCCGAAGCGTTGGTGATCTCGGTTCCATAACTTTTTGAGGGTTTGCAGTTCAGGCTTGTGCACCTGAGGGACGCCCTTTGCCATCTTTGGTGTCTCGGGAGGCGTCTCATTGCGAAACGGCGCCCAACATCCCAAGCCGTTGATTGAAGTAACAGACCACCCGAAGCCGTGAATCGCTCTCACAGATCCAACACCTCGGAAGAAAGCCGCACTAGATGAAACTTACATGTCTTAAGTTCAGGCTTAGAAGTACTAGCGAGCTTGAAGCCCCGTAGACGCAAACCTGAGAAGCAAGAGTTGAAGATCGGAAGGCATCACACCCCCGAAGCCTTTCCAATCATGCGCGCTCCCAATATCAGGCCTCTCTTCTCAACCCCTACGCCCTAAACATACCAGGCCGTCCTAGGCCCTAAACCTTGAACCCAAGACCATTCCAATTTTCCTAAGCCCCAAAACCTTAAACACACCAGGCCGTCCATCTCCCTAAACCCTAAACCCAATGTCGGCCAAGAGGCCTTCAACAAAAAGAAACCCAATACCAAGGCATTCCTTGTCCTTTGGGTCCTGAGCCCTAAAACCCCTAAACCCTAAAAACCCCATTTGCTCCGCGGTTTAAGAAAGCAGGCACTACCGTCGTGTTGCCTTGGTATGTTCTTGTGGCAGCATCCTTGAAGGCAGGAGATACTACAGCTTTAACAATTGCTCGAGCACTGGCGCCAGAGCTGTGTGCATTCCACACTACCCTTACGTTGGTGCCGGATGGTCTCCAACGTTGTGATAAGTTGTCCGAGGATCAGCTTGCCAAGCTCTATACCCTCCTTGACAAGGCCAACCCTTGTTCCGCGTTCACTGGAATGGACGGCCCCTTTGGAGTGATGAGCAGTACTGTTACTCAGCTGGTTGAGAGCATGGAGAGGGCCACAGATGCGGATGCATTTTCCAGTGTTTTCTCACGGCCTGATGTCATTGATACTCTGCTTCAGACGCGCCTTGGACCCAATCCAGCCAGATGCTTCGTAGACGAAGCCGGGAAGCCTCAGACTGCTGCACCGGACACGCCAGACTCTGCAACTACAGGCTTACACAACACTTTAGCACAGCAGTTGCAGACTGATGCTGCCCTTAACCGGAAGCTCCTTGGGATCAATGCAGATCAGATGGTTTCTGATCGTCAAGTTGTGCAAGCCGCTGAGGCGCCAGCAAAAACTCACACCCTTAGGGTGGGGCCTCCCGTTAATGCGGATTTGTCCCCATGCAGCCCTGTCCAAGCGGATGCAGTATACACTACTGTTTCCCAAGCAGCACGGACAGCAGGAATTACCTTGCCGCCACGTACCGAAATGCGCGTTGCACCGGCGTCCTCTTCTTGTTGTTGCCTCGCAGACGTATTCGGCAGTCTGACTGGGGATAGAGAAGGGGAGCAAGCCGTCCCCAAGCAAGCAAAAGCCGTGCCCCCGCGTATTGTATTGCTGCACAGTTTTTACAATCACAAGGGTGGCGTTCCCAGTCCCACCTTTGGGTTTGCAACTGTTGGCGGTCAGCCTGGCTACTTTGCTACCACCGCCTGGGCATCCTCTGAGGATGTTGCACATTGCCGTTTGGGAGCATCTAAAGGTGACGCCCGCATTGCTGACGCTGTAGGCCTTCTTGTCACCAGTCGCTGCTATGTTCAAGGTGGCTGCCGCCTAACGACAAACACGGCTCCCTCATTTTCGATGGAGTCAATTGCCAAACCTTGCCTGATTGCGCTGTGGAGCTCACCACAGACGTGGTTTCGATCCACAAGGCGGCTCAAGGGCTTTGAGCAGCAGGCTATTCCAATGGCCTCGGCTTCTTCTTGGCCAGCGGCATCTTTCATCCTGTGCTTTGCCAGGGGCAGCGGGATGTGAAAAATCAGGTGAACACCTTCGTGGCACCCCGTAAAAAACCCTGGCCACGGTAAAGGGGCCATGAGCCAAACCTATTGGGGCCATGAGTTTTGACATATAGAACGACATTTTGCAACGTTGTTTCCCGATGTTTGTTTCAACATAAACAGCTTTCAAAGAGAATATTGGTGTGAACATGTGCCATAGCTAGCCTCGATTTCCCATGTTGTTTTCCATCTATAAAAGGGATTATCTGGTGTTGGAGCATGAAACCCATGTGATTTCTGTGAACCTCTCATGAAAGAAACGTTTTCTTACGCTTAGAAAACAGCTGTCGAATGAGTCGGTCCAAGAAGGCATGTCGGGGTCAGCTTTCTATTTGATCAAATCAAAACCGTAAGGTCATATGTTGGGTTCAACAAATAATATAAAGAAACCCGGTACATCGCAAACAACTTTAATACATATCTTTGGCATCCTAAATCTTGTCTAATTCAACGGAGTAATGTAAGATACTATCTTATTGCCGAGAACCCGTCAACTCAAAATCTGTGTCGCACCACGAAAGCACTGGGACAGTGCATAGGTGCAGCATAAGCACTGAAAGCAGTGCACCAAAGCACTGGCAAAGTGCATCGCACTGAAAATGTGCAACAGCACTGAACAGGTGCACCAAAGCACTGAACAAGTGCAACAGCACTGAACAAGTGCAACAGCACTGAACAAGTGTAACAGCATTGAACAAGTGCACCAAAGCACTGAACAAGTGCACCAAAGCACTGGAGAAGTGCAACAGCACTGGATAAGTGCACCACAGCACTGGCAAAGTGCCCATGCGACCAAGAGCAAGGTGCACCAACAGCACTGCGAAAGTGCTGGGGTGGGGAGGTCTGGATGGTTGGCGGTGCTCTGGATGGTTGGTGGTTTCATGGCGGTGGGGGGGCATGGGATGTAGTTGGGGTTGGGGGAGAGGTGTTGGGCGAAATTGCTGGGGTAGGGAGGTCTGGATGGTTGGTGGTGCGGTGGCGGTGGCGGGGCGGCATTGGATTCAGTTGGGGTTGAGGGAGAGGTGTGGGAGGCATTCAGGGTTTGGGTTTCGGGATACTTTTTGTGCTTAGGGGTGGGGTTGATGGAGTTTTGGAGGGATTGTGGGTTGGAGGGGAGGCGAGGCGGGCTTCAGTTCCGTGGCAGTACATTGGAGCACTGCAACAGTGCAATCATATCATCAGGGGCGAAACGACAGCGCATTCGAGCATTGCAAATTAAAAGTGCAGTCACATCGATGTCAAAGGCACTGCGAAAGTGCGTTGAAATTCAACCAGTGCAAAAGTGCAAACACATCGTCGTCAAGGGCACTGCCGAAGTGCATGCACTGAAGAAGTGCAACCGAGCAAAGCAGAAATCAAATTCCTAACACATCCTGCTGCAGGACTGGTCCTATGCCAGCAGCCAGCATCATGCGGTTCCGCAGTTCCTTGGCTTTTGTTAGGCAGGCTTCGGACTATATATACATATATATATATATATATATGTATTTAGACGGCTTTGTTGTGACTTTCCCCAGCACACGACCTTGCAAAGTGGCCAACAGCTTTTTCCCTTCGCAGCCTGTCTGTCCACGTCAGCTGTGCACGTCAGCGTCGTGGCGGGTCCTGCCCGCGGGTCATCTTTAGACTAACATGCTTGATTTGGAACACTAGTTGCAGTCCTTTGGCTCTGCGGGGCGACGCAAATCCGGAGCAAGCACCTCCCACAATCATTCATGTTGCGCCAACACCCTGGTCAGTTTAGTCGGAGACTGCCTCTGGTGGCCCCTTTGGGTATGGCATCTTTTTCTTGAAGACTCAAGACTAGGAGTCTGATCAACTGTTGCCAGCAGGATGCCCCGCACTGGGCTGCGAACTGCTTCTAATGTAGTCCGTAGCCGTGCTGTCTGCACCTGCATGCAAGAAGATTGTCCGGGTGTAACCATGAAAGAACTAGCAACAGCCAAGTACGTGGCTGGAAGTCCAGCACCCTCACATCGGAGCCCAAATGTTGCCTGCACCTGCGTTGAATGCTCATATCAATTGATTGGTTGCCCAATATAATGCACCCAGCCTTCGCAGGGACGTTGTGTTCGGGCTCTGAAGCTGCTGCTGCCACTTCCACCTGCAGTTTATTGGGCCCTCCTGACAATTGAGTCTAGCCAGCATACAAGGCCCCCACCTGCGGGGGGACATCATTTCCGCGGCGAGGCGGTGTTGCTGCTTTCACCTGGACACAAATGTAAATCGCGGCGAGAACTCAAGCCTCCCCCACTACTTTGAAGGCTTGGGCCCCCGGCCTTCACTTCATCAGGAACACTTGGGACCTGCAATGAAATTGATCGGGCCCCAGTATCAATCGTGGCGCATCACTATAAGCCCCCCCACCTCGGGAAACATGGGCATCCGACAAGGTCCAACAAAAGGAACGAAGGGCACAGGAGGAGGACCAGGAACCTAGGCATCATCAGC
Organism: Symbiodinium sp. CCMP2592; assembly: GCA_905221615.1. Taxonomy (NCBI): domain Eukaryota; class Dinophyceae; order Suessiales; family Symbiodiniaceae; genus Symbiodinium; species Symbiodinium sp. CCMP2592. The sequence goes on from CAJNDT010003483.1 coordinate 16,087, forward strand.
ACTGGACTCTCCATCGAATGTAGCAGAGTCCGAACACGCTGAGGAGGGACTCTGCTTGGAGGTATCATTGGTATTCCCATGACCTTGCAACTCACTTTGTCCAGAATAGAATCTCTTTCAGTAACCGAATACAAGAACGATGTGACATTGGCAGGTTGAAGGTCATGGGTCTTCGGATTGGCTGCTGGTCCTGCCGAGTATTTTTCTGAGAGCTTCCAATAATCTCGGAAAGCATCTGAGTAAAGGGGCCTGAGGAAGAAGCTGAGGATCTCCAGGAGGTCGCGGAAGCGGCATCGGTGGCATCGGAAATGGAGGAACCTAGGCAGGAAGGAAGCAGACCAGGCCTGAGGAGGAATTGTTTTGATCCGAGGACCGGGCTGGTGTGGGAGCCGGCCCGCCCCGTCGAAGCAACGACTCATTCAGCGAGCTCAGCACAAGAAGGCACTCTTTCGCCGCCTCATGCTCGTCCATGTACACCTGCTTCTGCAGCTCCTCCGCCTTCACTTCCTCCTGCAACCTGGAGCTCAGACTGGAGGACGCCTCGTTTTGCCACTCCTCCGCAGCCAGTTCCTCCTTCAACCTGGAGCCAAGGCTCCATCCTCTGTTTTGGCGACTCGAGTCACCCTTCTGGCCGCTCGTCCCTCGCCCTCGCTCACTGTCACCCTTTCCCTTGCCCTTTCCTTTAGGGCGGGTGTACGGGCCCTGGTGACCCCGCTGACTCATCACTCCTCCATGCACCGGACAAGGCTTGCTAGAGCAGCTTGTCTAGGGTGTGTGACTCTCTTAGTTGCTGAGTTGATAAGCCCCAAGAAGTGTGCACTTTCAGTTGGATATATTATCCCCAAAAGTGTAAAGTGTGCTCACTATTGCTCACTCAGCTACCAAGCTCTGCAACTTGAAATATGAACTATCTTCGGTCCAAAGTTGCACACTGCATAACTCCCTCTCGGGTTTGAGCAGTCACAGGCGCAGGCATGGTAATTAAGCCTCCACCCATTGCCGTGCCATGCCCCCTGCAGACTGCACTCGTGTTGTAATTAACACATAACGAAGCTTGCTGTAGATGCTTCTTGCAGCCCAGGCTTCGCCATGGATGGCATCTCGACTCAAAGGCAGGACCTGCGGAGCTGTGCAATGAAAGGCTACTCTTTGATCTTAACCGTCTGCAAGGCGAAGTTGGTCTGAGACTGCTTCTTGGGTCCATGGCTAAGCAACAGAGACGTCGTTTGGCCTGGAGTGGAAGAGTGTGGGAGGGAGTAGCCGGGGAGTCCGCCTTTCCGCCTTTCACACCACTAGAGAAGCTAGAGAACAAACGAGTAGCCTGGTGTTTCTGATCAAGAAAAAGCGAGTGGAAGAGTAGCCTGGTGTTTTAGCCTGGGAGTCCGCCTTTCACCCCGAAAGGTGGACACCCTGTGTGATTCTCACACACACCCCCCACACCCCGAAAGGACTGCCTGTGTGGAACTCACACACACCCCGAAAGGTGGACTGCCTCTGTGATTCTCCAACCCGACTGTGTTTCTCACACACCCACACGACCCGACAGTGGACTACGTGTGTTTCTCAACTTACAGACTACGAAAGCCATCCTGGAACCCTCCATCTCCGACAAGCCCCCACATGTGGACACCGTAACGCACCACAGCTTTTCGTGTCTACTTCTAAATATAGCATAGCTAGTTTGACAAGAGGTGCACTTTCGCAGTGCTTGGTAAAGAATACATGAGCACTTCTTCAGTGCTTTCTTTCACACTTGTTCAGTGCTTCGACTGGAAAGCACCTGCTGAGCTTCATGTCAGGAGACAGAACGAGCAGGCGTGCAACCAATCTAGTTACAACTTTTCAATCAGGAGGCCCTGGCTGTCGACCAAGATGAACCCAAGTCAATGCCCTCCAAATAGTACATGAGCACTTCTTCAGTGCCTTCTTCCGCACTTATTCAGTGCTTCGATTGGAAAGCACCTGCTCAGCTTCATGTCAGGAGACAGACCAGAACGAGCACGCATGCTTAAAATCTTTACAAGAGATGCACTGCCGGACTGCTTTGCAAATAGTGCATGAGCACTTCTTCAGTGCCTTCTTTCGCAGGACAGCACCTGCTGTCCTGCGAGTCAAGAGACAGAACGAGCACGCATGCCCACAATCATTCTAGTTACAGGTTTTCAATCATGAAGCTCTAATCTGCCTATTTCTGAAATTCATTCTTTGGGGCTATGAACCGGGGCTATGAACCAGTGGCGACACCGACATGTCGCTCAGGATCCTGCTGAGCATGGAGCTTCTCATCCGACCCGCCGCGGCCTAAGTTCTTACATGTCAGCACGTACTTCCACAACATTGGATCCAGACTGTTAAATATTCTTGGTGGACAGGTATAGAATACGTTCTTTGGAATACACCGATCCAAGCTTGCCTACTGAAGGCATATTTAAGTATTGAAGACACTAGATAAGTGCAGACACTGGAGAAAGGCAGGCACTGAAGAAGTGCAGGCACTGAAGAAGTGCAGGCACTGAAGAAGTGCAGGCACTGAAGAAGTGCAAGGCACCGACATTATTCAAGCATTGCACATGAATTTGGCTTTAAGTGCAATCCCCATTAGGTACCCGACCCCACATCCTCTCTTTTTGTCATGTTGTAAACGTGTGATTGTCATGTGACACGTACAGACAAGGTAGAGGCAGATATGTACATATAACCGTGAGCTTCTCTGCTGCTAGACAAGGGCAGAGGGCAGGTGCAGACTGTAAATGTATCTGTCATTGTCAAGTCGGTGTCTCAGAGACATTGAATTGACATGCGAAGATAATTGGTGACGTTGCAATTTCCACGTGTCAGGTGGATGAGTCCCTGGGAGGTCTGCGACCCGGCTTCTGTGCTGACGAAGAAAGCTCATCTGATGATTGGCAAAGATTGATATAGGGACCCTTGTTTTGGTGCTGCAGTGCCTGAAATCCTTCTGATTCAGAAGCATTTTGCTTCACAGGGTTGAGAAGTGAAGATCCAGTGCCATGGCGGATCTGCCTTCAGATGATGATTGTGGTGTGGTGCTGAAGGCTCCCTTGCAAGAGGTCAAGTTTCGACCTGTGGCTGCGCCTCTTCGTACATCGAGCAACACCCCACCGGCGAAGCTTCTCGGCGGTTCTTCGGGATATGAGCCCAGCATATCATGCTTCGTTTGTGTCCTTGCACTTCTTGAGTGCCTGCACTTCTTCAGTGTTTGCACTTCTCCAGTGCCTACATGCAAGGACCGTGGATCCAGCGACTGATTCTTGCTGCAATTCTTGCTGCTCGAAGAACTGCTTGGATGCATTCAAGCATCGGGGCAAGCTCCAGAACCTCTTGAAGAAGACAGAGAAATACAACGAGGAAGAAAAGAACAGGTTCCTGCTCAACATCATGAGCCTTTGCCCGGTTGTGCCCAGGCGAGCAATAACAGCAAGAAGATACAGGTGGGCAGAAGTTTTAGTTGTTGCCGATGCCTGTTTCCCGGAGTGATAAGGACAGCAATGGCAACTTGCGATACCAACTCGTTGGCGAGCACATCTGCTCGCATGCATTCGCGAAGCTGATGAACGTCAACTATAAGAGAGCCTCTTTTCAGCAGCCAGCCCCAACCAATGCTCATTACCCATGGCCTTCATGGCATCTGCTCATTTTCAGACTTAGGTCAAGAGACTTCTTCCCAGTGTTGGCAAGGGGTTGCTGCCACCGGACCTGCGCACTTCGGGTGCAAGAACGGCCGATGCTCTGGCGCCCAAGTCTGAGTCCATCGACGCCTATCTCCATTTCATTTATGTGCACATCGCAGAGCCTCTAGCCGAGCAAACCGTGGACTTGGAGAACGACCCTTACCTGAAGGACATGTATGTCAGTGCTTCCAAGCTGCTCCAAGGCCATTTCTGAGGTTTGGGAAGTGCTGAGTACTTTTTGAGTGCTGCCACGTTTGGATAGGTGGTTCCCTCGAAGACCTCGTGCTGCTTCCGGACGAGGAGGGTGTGCAGGAAGCTTTGTTCCTGGAATCCGATCCAGTGGCACTCGCTGCTGCAGATACTGGAGAAGGCAATCAAAGTACTTGGTATCTTGTTGTTGTCATAATCGTTGGATCCCAGCTCGAGAGTCTAGAAAGACCCGCAGGCACCGCCTGCAGACAGCCGAAGTGGATCCCACACCAAAGTTACGAGTGCATGTATGCACACTACCAGCTGTATCTCTCCGGCAAGAGTGATGAAGAGCTGCCGGCATCCTACAGGACGTTTTGCAGAGTCGTTTCCTCGAAGCTCAGCACTACTTGGAGCAAGCTGATTCGCATCCGGAAGCCGTCGCAGCATGCGCGGTTTGCAACTTAGATTGGCGTGTCTTTGAGTCTGCTGGAACAGTCGTCATGGATGGGACAGTCGTCGTGTTGTGCATTTCGAGGTGTGCCACCTGTTCTCGATTCTCCCAGAGGATTAAGAATGCTCTGGCAGAGGCCGACAAGATCCCCTTGCAAAGGGCCCAACAGCAACACATCAATGAAGTCATGTCGCATCGGACCTTGTGTACGAGGCTCAACCACCTCAGTGAGGAGTCGACTGGCAGACCGGGGATCTCTGATCCGAGCGGGATCTTGAAGGTCGACCTCGATGGTGCAGATCAAAGCAAGACACTTCTCCCCAGAGGTCTCGACAACAACAAGTTCCTGTCGTCCCTCTGGCCTGCACAGCTGCATGTCATGGGAGCTCTGGTACATGGAGCTGCTTATCCAAGCACTGTGGGATGGCTTGCAGGGTGCTGTGTTGCGTGAGATAACTACCGAATTGATTTCTACCTGGAACCGCTCAGGTTGCTGAGATCTATTACCTGGTCTCCCCGGACGTGATGAAGGACAGCAGCACGGAGGTATCCCTACTGTACGATGTCTTGCAGACCACGGAATCCATCTTGCGTGACAAGAACATTGACATGCCTCCATGCTTAGCATTGGAGGCCTGTAGCTGGGATGGACTTTCCAATGAACATGTTTCGTGATCAACTGTCCAAAATCGCGAGTCCTCGCATCCCTGTGCAGACAGACAACTGTTGCCGAGAAGGCAAAAATCAGATCGTCTTAAAGGCGGAGGCGCTGTTGCTCACCCAGAGCAAGCCACGGGGCATTGAGAGATGTTCATAATATGTTGTTGTACCTGAGGTTTCGATCAGTGAGTCATTTGTTCGGTGGAGTGGGACACACCCACAATTATCTCGACCAGCGCTTTTCGGTGATGTTTGGCGCCCTCGACAAGCGACAAAGTGTCTTACAGACACCCCAGGACTGACCGAAGCATGACTTGAATGGCCAATGGCAGTGTGTTTGCATCACATGTCGTGAGGATGTGGCCGAGTGCATCCGGCAGAACCTGCGTCCCGGCAAGAATCGGAAGCTGATTGTCAAGCTCTGGGACCAGAGCCTGGACTTCAAGGAGTACATCAACCGTTTGCCCTGCTCTATCGGTGGATTGGTGCCGAATCCCCAGGGCCAGAATGCGATGCACACGAACCATTCCTGGAGATTGTGCCTTCGAAAGGATTGCACATGATCCAGTTAGTGCAGTGTGCATACTGGCATACCGTTTCTGCCTTGGTGTCATAACCTTCATCAAAGCATGAACTGTCACAGGACCTCCCCAGCTACGACACACCTGACACTTGGGAGTTGCAGAGCTGCTACTCCAATGTGGAGCCTGACCCGTTGGATGTTATCCTCATGGTCAAGGAATGGACTTGCTCAGACAGCCTGAGTCAAGCGCCGATGGTTCTACTTCCGAAGAAGATGGCTGATTCTTTGGATCCTACGACGTTGCGCACGCAGATCAAGAAGCGGCTGTCAAAACGGGAAGCGCAGGAGACGGAGACTTATTTTCTTCACACCTTGATTGCAAGCGTGATGTTCTGTTGTTTCCCATCCTGTGCATTTCTCAGGTTCCTGAAGACAGCTGCGAGTGTGTCGATGGAGCCGTGGTTTTTTTACCAAGCCTCAGCGTACTTGCGCGGTCTGGTGGTGTCTAGGACGCAGTGATTGCACATGCTGTGTCACATGGTGTCACTGTTAGCCTATAAGGAAAGCAACACGACAGAATGTGACCACGGCCACGCCCTGCTCCGTCTGTTCCAAGATGGGCATCTCCGAGTGAGCCTGTTCGCTCGCTACTTGCAGCGGGCTGCCCCGAAGGGTACCTTGTCTGCTGTGGCTGTCTTTGTCGGGTACCTTGTCTGCTGGTCTTTGTGCTATTCTCGTGCAAGCAAGGTGGCAGAAGTATGGTCCGGGAACACCCCGTCCAGTCACGATCTTGAATGCTGTGCCCGAGCAGCCTGCCAAGCCTAAGCAGAAGAGGAAGTCTCAGAGGGACGATCAAAACAACAAGAGGCCCCGCCCAGTTGAAGTGCCGGCAGTACCAGAAAGGGCTGAGGATCTGCCACCTGCAGCCCCAGTTCTGGGGTGCTCCAAGTGCAGATACTCG
>CAJNDT010003484.1:0-22560 GCA_905221615.1 Symbiodinium sp. CCMP2592
GAAAGTTTGTTCTCTCATGCCTCAACTCAGGGGGATGTGCTGACATGTAAGTCATCGTCTGGTGACGGGCAGTGCGCAAACCGACCTGTACAATCAGAGTACTGGCGTTCATACAGAAACCCGAAAGGTTGGAGTCCTAAGAGCCAACCAAAAGGTCGCCAGGAGAAACTAGGGTCCATGTACGATCCAAAGAACCTAGTCCAAGTCCCTAACAACCTGCATAACTGACAAAAGCGTCCAAGAAACATCTGACCTTGACCTTTAAAACTATGATAACTTGGCTGACTTCTTCTGAATCTGTCCAAAAAGTTAGACTTTCAGCTTGCTAGGGTAAGGAGCCAACATTCTTTCTGGGCCCGGGGGGCTAGGGTAAGGAGGGAGCGTCATTGCTGGAACAGGGGATCCTGAGGTAAGGGGAGGCGAGGGCAACACATGGCAGCGAAACAAAAGTGACATGCAGCCGAGGGCCCAGTAGGCGGCGTCATTCTTATGTGGGGTTGAGTTATGTTGTGAGCCAGAGTAAAAAGAGTGGCAGGGATGGTGTCAGAAAGTCAAGCTAGGCCCTCAAGGGAAACGAAACTTGCCGTATGCCGTACTGGGTATACATGAAATGATCAACAGCACACAGGGCCAGGGAGATGTAAGGATTAACGCATTTATAGGTTATAGGCACTTGCAAGCAGCGTTCGGAGAGTCTTTTGCGACCACAGTCGGGTCTTGGCAGGAAGACACGCACATGCATATCAATTACAAATTACAAATTAAACAAATTCAGTGTGTGCACTTGCATCACAGGTCCGGTGCAATGGTGATACACGTGCCATCATCGAGAACGACATCATGGCCTTCTGGCGGAGCCAGCTCCGGAGGGCACCTATCTCCTGCATCCAGTGCTTCGTCAAGGGCAGTGACACGGTCAGCCAGAACGGTTCGTTCAAGTCGCTCAAATGCCGGGTAGAGCTGCACAATGTGGGATTCCACACCAGAGAGGGTTTCTAGCCCTTGGCGCAACATCGCGGGACCTTCCGAGTCCCGAAGTGACATGTGGTCCGCAATGTAGCGGAGCGCTGGCAGGACGTCTGTATCCATGTGTGTCCGGATATGCTGTTGAAGCGCGAAAATGTCTGCCAGGAACGAGGTATGTGTAACATCCGTCTGAGCCGGGGCTGTCAGTCTAGTTTGTCGCAGTGCTTGCTCCAGCCTTTGGAGCCCCCCCGCGACACTGGCCGTATGGCGCTGGTACAGACTCTCCTCCTTAGTCAGGACATCATCCAGCACGTCAGCTATCTGCGTGACCACGGTGACGACCTCATTGTACATGTCATCTACGTGCTTGACAGCTCTGCACAAAGAGCCCATTCTCTTCTCCATTGCAGCAAGACGAGTTTCGATGTGTCCTTGCACTCGCAGCACTAAAGCCTGTAGGTCCCGATTCTGCCGGCGCAGACCTTGTGTGGCCTGGAAGACTTGCTCCTTCAGGCTGTCGGGGAAGACGCCCGGTGTTGGTACCAACACCGGCGTACTGAAGCTTCGCATCGTCTCAGCCAGTTGGGCTTGCTGCATCAACAGATTGCTCATTTGCAGACCCAGCTTTCGGAGAAGGCAGAGTGAGTAGATATACATACCTGAAAGGGCAACCACTGTCAGAGCGAGTACGCCTAGCATCCGACCGTCCAGGAAGTGTAGGGCAGGAAAAAACTGGCCGTCCTGCCCCCCCCTGCTATGTCAGCGCAAGTCAGGTCGGCCATGGCGGCCGTGGCTAGAGAAAAAGTCTCGGGGTCTCGAGAGGTGATGCACGTCTACAAGAGCAGTTGCATTCACGGCACATGATGCAAGCGGCATGTTAGTCGAAAGGGCCGACGGTGTACGTTCTCTAGACCTGAAAGGAAATGAGCCAAAAGAACCCTGGAAGATCCCCTGAAGAACGGTTGAGAAACAACTGACAAAGTCTCTAGGTAGTATAGAGCGAGTAAGGGAAGGTAGTATACTGCAAGCAAAACAAGCTCGACGTGCAGCATGCAGGGCATACAGCCAAATTAGCAGCGAACGCCAAATTAACAAATGCAAATGCAGGAAATTCAGACCACAACCAAAGTGCAAAGCCCAACCAAACCTTCACCACCAGGCCTTAGCTGAAAGTGGGTCCTGCCGCACGGAAACAAATTTGCTGAGCCGATAATCCCAGGAACGGTACAGCGCCTTGTTGTGGGAAAAGGTGGCGGCCTGCTTGGCCGCGCTGTCAGCAACCTCGTTCAGGGGGTCTCCTGTGTGTGCCCGCACGTGGGACACCTGCAGGAAATCCTTGACAGGCTCCCAAGCAGCTTTCAGCATACAAACCTCGGGAAGGTTGGTGGTGGTAATTATGGAATCAGAGAGGATCTGAAGGACATGCAGTGAGTCGCTCTGAAATTCGATCCGATGGCCTGGGAAGTCCGAGCGAAGCTTGGCACAGATTCTGAGCCCGTACGCAGCAGCGATTAGCTCCGCACGAATGTTGGTGCACCTGTCGGAAATCGGAAGACAGACGATGATAAGGTCCTCGGGAAAGCGACCGTAGGGAGGGAGGATCGCAAGCCCACCCCCGCCTTGGTATTTGCAAGAACTCCCATCACTCGAGACCCTGAAGACAGCTTGTGAAAGCTCATGAGTGGGCCCGGGGACGAACCTGTAGGAAGACTCGTACGGTGCTTCTACTGGCAAGTGCCGTAGGGGAAGGAGGTAGAACCTGTCGCCGATCTGAAGAAGTGACCGGCCTAATAGCTCCACCAGTTCCAAATGAGGAAAAAACCCTGTGGAATGCTCAAAACGCCTGTCGATCCATTCCGAAACGAAACTCTTCCATCCATCTCTGTCGGCAGCTTGCGGAACCCAGTTGCCTAGGCGGTCAAGAGACTCCCATGCAAGCTGTATCCAACGAACGGCATCTGGCCACCGGCCTCTGCGTCGCCTGGTGGAGTCGCGAGTGAGCAACCAATCCGCGTCGCGGAATTGGATCACTCTGGTAATTGGACGCCAATCGAAAGTGCTGTACCGGGCTGCGTGGCCCCAATACCGAAGAAAACAAGACGCCTGTCCGATAGCCCAACGAACATGACCACAGGCTTGCATAGCCATCCTGGTGGCACGACGTCTACAAACCCAGTTATCGAGCTTAGGCTGCAAAGGGTCGTAAGCGGGCCTCAGCATGGAAGAGACCAGAGTGGTTTGCAAGACATCTAACAGCCTAGACACCTCCGTAATGGGCCGTACTGCCGCCGCCATCCACTTCCACTTGTTGGTGACAAAAGCGTCGAAAAGATGCAAGCGTTTTTGCAGGGGTGAGGAGCCTCGACACAGGAAACCACTATGGGCCCAAAAGGCCCCCGTCGCAGCTGCAAGCCGCCTGGAGAGTACGGTCGCACAGGAGAGTCGGAAACCTACAAGAATACCCAAGTACAGGAAGGCATCAGTGTGTTTGATGGCTAGCTCGGGAGGGAAACCGTCTGGCAGGAGAGGTGCAGTGTCCTGTCCTGGCGTGCAGATAAACTGGCACTTGTCCAACGCGAGCTGGAGTCCTATCGCTCGGAGCGTCGAGCGAATATCCAGTAGCATGCCAAGGGCGGCTGCGCGCGAAGGGCACAGCAACACAATGTCATCGGCATACAGGATAGCATGCGTCATAACTCCCCTTATGTCCTGTACCCATGTGGGAAACTTAGCTCTCCAACGATGCAGAAGAGGCGCCACGAAATGATCTAAAACCCTGGCGAATATCTCAGCACTGTAGGAGGATCCTTGTTTGACCCCTTGCAGCAGGTCCTGGCACCAATGCTCGGACCCCATGGAAAGGCTTGCAGTCGAATTACAAATTATGGCAAGGAGAAGGAGTGCTTCTACTGAGGGGCCAAGGGTCAACAAGAAGCGGCTGACTGCTTCGTGCGACAGTGTGTCGAAGGCCTGAGCTATATCTAGTTTGACCGCGAAAAGCGGCAACTGCCACTGTTGCGATTGCCGAACTACATGTTGTAGGGCGAGAGAGCCATCGAGGCTCTGGGCCCCCGGCGCACCTGAGAGCTGGCAAGATTTCATAGGAGGAAACTAGAAGACAATTGGCCCGAAAGCATCATCAGCGAAGAGTGTGGGGCTATGTGATAGATCCAGTGTATAGGATCGTAAAGTCACAGAATCAAGAGTCATAGAGTCCATGAGTCATGAGTCATAAAGTCATAGAGTTGCAGTGACATAGCGTCATAGAGTCGTAGTGAGATAGAGTCAGTGTATAGGATCGTAAAGTCACGGAATCAAGAGTCATAGAGTCCATGGGTCATGAGTCATAAAGTCATAGAGTTGTAGTGAGATAGAGTCACGGAGTCGTGGAGTCATCTTTGTACCATACACTTGACTCGATGTAGTCCACTCTATGCCCTGTGTGTGGGAACGCTTAATCAAGATCCGCCTAGCGTGAGGGCTCAGAGCCTGACTCAACAGGTCAAGTGGCAACTTGTCAGAGGGATTGGCAAATGCATAATATATGGATACTATACATAAATATATATATATATATATATATTATATATATGGAAATGTGCCTGGCCAAGAACTGGCCACTCGTCCTTGGCATTCCTGCCTCTCAAGTTATGAAGGGTGGAACGCCTCACATCGTCCTCACTGTACCAGCGGAAACACAAGCTGCGGAAAATGGCGTTATTGCAAGAAGCTTCACTGACTTCACAATAATAGAGCTGCGAATGAGGACAGAGTCACAGGTGACTGCCTGGTCTCTGATCAGCCATGGCACATCTTAAAATCTTCCTGAAGACTTGGCTTTTTTTACACACACGCACATTCTTCTCGTGTTTGGGTCGTTGCTTGCTTGCTCTTTCGCAAGACAGCGTCGAAGCAAGCAAGCAACGTCCCAAAGACCGGCATCGGAGAGGCGGCCTGAGGAGGTGCCGGGAGAGGTCATCCCAGGGATTCCGGTGGTCCGGAGCCTCGTGAAAATGGCTGATTGTAGTTGCAAAGGTTCGTCGGGAGCCCCGAGCCTCCATAGCACGCATTATACCAAGCCAGGGTATAGGGGTATAGTATCATGGAAGAAGAAACATAGCGGCAGCTGACAAAAATCCCCAAACGGAAGCCGCAACACTGGTCTCTGAAAGGAGTCGGGAATTAGGGTTTCGCTCTTCATCTCAAACCACAACAGGCCAGCGTATGTTACTTAGCCGATTCAACAGACTCCAGGGGAACGCCAGGGGCTCATGGGTCCTTAGGCCTAGTAGTAGGACTAATGCAGGGATCATGGTGGTCCAGAGCCTCCTCCAGAAATATTGATTCTAGCTGCAGACATTCATCGAGAGCCCCAGGCTTCGGTGACACCCTGTGTATCAACCCAAGGTATACTATCTCAGAAGAAGAAACCCGGCGGCATCTGGCAAACATTCCCAAGCGGCAGTCACAACACGGGTCTCTCAAAGGATGATTGGGGATTTAAGATCCATCCTATACCACAAACGGGTCCACCTCGCTGAGCTGCTGCGCGATCCGTGGCGCCGGGATTCCAGCAGCGAAAGGCAGTGCAGTCATTAGGGATTTGGAAAGACACCGTTCCGAAGTGAAACACCTTACGTCACCAGGAAACCCGCCAGATGCCGCAAAGTATTTAACGTGCCACGCAATCGAGGAGCTCCTGCGTCTCGATGAGCCTTTGTCTGCTCACAGGACGTCGCGGCCAGGAGGAGAACACCGAGGCATTGGGAATCACTACACTTCCGCCGCACCAATGTACCAATGCGAGCACTTGAAGTTGCCGTTGACGGTTCGCCCATCATAGTTCTCGCTCGGCAGCCTTCGATTGTCAATCGGCCTGAGACGCCCACGGTACCTCACAACTTCATGGTGCACTCCTGCTCCGTTGACGGATCCATGTGCTTTATAAATGCACGCTTCGTGCAATGCGTTGTCTCTTTAGCACACAAACACACAGACACACATACACACATACAACTGGTTCGTGGGAGTTCGCAAGATCAAGTGAGACCACAGAAGCCTTCGATTTGACTTCGATCTATGCAGAACAACAGACCTTACACTGCATCACGAAGCATTTCGGAGTCGGGTTGGGGGTGGAGAGCCAGCGCGGGAGGAACCTGGACCTAGACCGGAGTACTCTTCCCAGGCGACCCTCCCCGGCCTTCGTCGTCAGCATCGGAGAGGTGGCCTGGTGAGGTGCTGGGAGAGGTCATACACGAGTTATGGCGGTCCGGAGCCTTGTGAAAATGGCTGGTTGGAGTTGCAAAGGTTCATCGGGAGCCCCGAGCCTCCATAGCACGCACTGTACCAACCCAGGGTATAGTATCATGGAAGAAGAAACATAGCGGCAGCTGACAAACATCCCCAAACGGAAGTCGCAACACTGGTCTCTGAAAGGAGTCGGGAATTAGGGTTTCGCTCTTCATCTCAAACCACAACAGGCCAGCGTATGTTACTTAGCCGATTCAACAGACTCCAGGGGAACGCCAGGGACTTATGGGTCCTTAGGCCTAGTAGTAGGACTAATGCAGGGATCATGGTGGTCCAGAGCCTCCTCCAGAAAGATTGATTCTAGCTGCAGACATTCATCGAGAGCCCCAGGCTTCGGTGACACCCTGTGTATCAACCCAATGTATACTATCTCAGAAGAAGAAACCCGGCGGCATCTGGCAAACATTCCCAAGCGGCAGTCACAACACAGGTCTCTCAAAGGATGATTGGGGATTTAAGATCTATCCTATACCACAAACGGGTCCACCTCGCTGAGCTGCTGCGCGATCCGTGGCGCCGGGATTCCAGCAGCGAAAGGCAGTGCAGTCATTAGGGATTTGGTAAAAAAAAAGCACCGTTCCGAAGTGAAACACCCTACTTCACTAGGAAACCCGCCAGATGCCGCAAAGTATTTAACGCGCCAAGCAATCGAGGAGCTCCCGCGTCTCGACGGTGGCCAATCCCTGTGGAGACTTGCAGACGGTGCCACCCCTTGTGCTAGCGGCGCTCCACAGGAACCGTCATCCGCGCCATCGGCTGTCATCATGCTGATACCACCAGAGCAGGTCCAAGCCTCCAAGCGGCCACATTCTGTGGCGAGGCAGCCAAGATGACTGCAGGGCAGAACGTCAAGAGCCAGCTTCTCGTTGGCCAGCACGACGGACTCGCGGGTTGGACAAGCCGCGCATTTGGAGTAGTGCTGCCTAGGCGAACACAACGGACTCGCAGGTTGCTTGCACAGGCCGCAGGCACCGTCCCGCCAAGACAAGCCGCGCATTTGGAGTGGTGCTGGCTAAGCTCGTCTGAAGGGTTGCAAAGTGTGCCATCTCAATGGCGACTGCTCAAGAGGAAGAACGGATCATTCAAGAATCCAAACAGTAGCAGTGGGCAACGAAGCTAAACCGGGACACCGGGTTGAGCAGAACCCCGAAGACCTTTCGGCCACACAACGGAAATTCTGAACTTGAACCAACCAAGCCCAGCAGTCCGAAGTGGGAAACTCAGGAAATGAAGAGGTTTCTGTTAGACCGACCTTCCCAGCCTCGACGAATCCAAAGCGACCGGGCAGTGCAGGCAACCTCAGGAGCAGGGTTGCCCCGCCCAAGCAACCGCACTTTCGCAAGACAGCGTCATTCTGCCACGAGCAGAAGAAACAACAAACAAGCGATTTTCTTCTCGTGGCGGCGTCGTTGTTGCTTGCTTGCTCTTTCGGAAGACAGCGTCGAAGCAAGCAAGCAACGGTGGAAGCTAGCCAGAGCAAAGAATTCACAGCCCGCACGGCTCACCGTGGAGTCAAGGGCCGCGCCACCCAGTCGCCCCAGCTCACGACTTGGTCGTTGTCAAGAACGGCAGCAAACCCAAGAGCGGAGGCTGCGATACCCCGCACATTCTTGAGCTGATCTCGCACGGCACTGCTGTCGCCACCGCGCTCTGGGAAGCCCCATGATACAACCGTGCCGTCGGCCTTAATGGCAGCGAAAGCATTGAAGTTGCTTGCGATCTGCTCCACATCTGTCACCTGATGTTGCACTTTGCTGCTGTTGCCACCATGAAGGCCACAGCCCCAGGTTACGACGGAGCCATCGCGTAGAAGCGCTGCAAAGGCTCCGCGGTTACTTTGGATTGCTCTAACGTCCTTCAGCCGTTTCTGCACTTCACTGCTGTCCGCACCAGAATATCGACCCCCACCCCATGTAACCACGGAACCATCTGTGCGGATCGCTGCAAACGCATGCGTCGTCGATTGGATGGTCGATACATTGCACAACTGTTCCTGCACCGCGCTAGAGTCGCCTCCGCTGAAGTCTTCACCCCATGTAAAAACGGATCCGTCGGTCAGAATGGCTGTAAAAGCCCTCGATGAGGATTGGATGGCGGTGACGTTTTGCACAGGCACAGAACTGCATTTGCCCCAAGTAACGACAGATCCATCGTCGAGCAGCGCCGCAAAGGCTTCTAGTGACGCTTGAATCTGCCGCACGCCTTTGAGTTGCTTCTGCACTCCACTGGAGTGGCCTCCGTGTACACATCTTCCCCACGTCACGACAGAGCCATCTGTGCATGTTGCCGCAAAAGCATCGCCGGTGGTCTGGATGGCCTGCACGTTCATTAAAAACTCCTGCACTCTCAGGCTGTCCCCACCGCCAGTTCGGGAGCCCCAGGTAACAACAGAACCATCGGCATTGATAGCAGCAAAAGAAGATCGACCCGCTTGAATCTGCCGCACGTTCTTCAGCTGATTTTGCATAGCGGGCTCGATGCCGCCTCCGTAGTCTTGCGCGCCCCATGTAACAACGGATCCATCATCAAGAATCGCCGCAAAGGCGGCCCCTTCCTGAGACGATGCAACTGCCTGCACGTTTTTCAAACGGTCCTGAACAGATTTGCTGTCACCACCAGTCATAGCATTCCCATAGGACGCGACCGAACCATCGCGGCGGAGCAACGCACAAGAGAACGCGCTCGAGCTCAAAGCCGCTTCGAGGAAGAGGTAGAGATTGCCCGAATCAAGGCGACCCCTACCTCTTGCTCGCGCCTCCTGCAATGAAACCTGTTCTCCACTCAGGAGATGTACAGTGACACGTTTCATGCCGGTCGCGAGCTACAGCAAGCTATCAGATGGATGCTTAGAACAAGCATAACATTGAGTCATTATGTAGACAAAAGCCATAGTTGGAAGCAAACCAAGTTCCATAATCCTGGCAAGATGGCATCCAACCATTTAAGCAGGCATGACATCGTTCTCAGGAAACACTAACATCATAGAAACCATGCCATGTTCATTCTGTTGTGCTCAGCCTAACTTTCGCAAGACAGCGTCGATTCGGCTTCAGCACAGGGTGAGCAACTTCGCCCACTCGCAAAGAGCAAGCTTGAGAAAAAGCCAAATGCTGCAACAAGTCTTTCATCTGCCGATCGGAGTTTGTCACCCATTCAATCGCGGGCGTTCTTTCTTGGAGAGCGGCAGTGCGCATCGAAGTTAGGAGGCCGGCGTAGCACTGCGTGCACCGCACACAGCCAGCGTTCGCCGCGCACAGAAACTTGTACTCCAGACGATTGCTTGCCACGACGGACCTGGGCAGCCAAACCAATGCCCAGACAAGTGAAGCATCCAAATCCGGCAGCCTAGGGAAACCGCATGCAATCTGCTTTCCAATGCAATTCCACTGCGGATTAAGGTTCTTAGGGACCTATGCGGTGACGATCGTTTTGCTCGATCGTTCGCAAGACGGCGTCCGAGCAAGCAAAGAAACGAGACAGAAGCGGTCGACATCTCATTCGTCCAAGCGCGCTCATTCGCAAGACGGCGTCCGAGCAAGCAAGGAAACGAGACAGCAACGGTCGACATCTTCATTTGCTCAGCATCCGCGTGTACCACCATCGGCTGATTAAACGACGCAAGAACTTGCGCTCAGCTGCATCCTTGAAGTCCGCGGCCCGAGCACGAAGCACGATGTCGCGAACAGGCGCGTTTGTAATCAGTCTGGTATAGCTGCTTCCCTGCCTCTCGCTGAGACACGCAGCCATCCTCGCCGAAAGACCTTTGCGCAACTGCACCTTCTCCAAGTGCGCTGCGTGCACACACATGAAAATCGAAGAGGTCCGATCGAAGACATCGAGGTAAACCTCCGGCATTCGCAACCGCCAAGTGCGCCGGAGGGTCGCGGCGACCGCAGAAGCCCAGCTCCGGGACACGGCGGTCATCGCCTGTCGTTGTCGCACTCCCACCTGCTCCAGCCTGATCATGACCACGTCCCCTCTGACCCTGGTAGTCACACTCGGAATGAACAGCCGCCACTGTTCCGCGCGGTCGAGAACCGTTTGCTGGCAGACGCCATCTCGACGACAATGAAAGTAGCCCTCGACATCGTGATGGCAGGTCACGACGTTGTGTCCGTTCCTCCAATGAACCTGCACACTCACGTGAACCCACATTGCATCGCACATCAGCCTTTCCAGCAACGGCGCCGGCAAGCAAGAAGCCTTCGCCATCGCTGGTACTGCCGCCATATCAGCAGCTTTTCTTGCACCAGACGAGACGTCGTCACGGGTTTCCATGGCTAACGCCGGTGAACTTCTAGGGAGGCACCGAGCTTTCGCAAGACAGCGTCGACTCGGCAATGAATGAACTTCTAGGGAGGTACCGAGCTTTCGCAAGACAGCGTCGACTCGGCAATCAAAAGGGTATGAACAGCAATGGAGCCAAAGCTTCGTCGCAGAGCGGCACGGGTTTTCGCTATTGATGTAACCAAGTACACAGAGCCCCCTTTTCCCGGGCACCTGGCGCCATGGCAATGACGCGACTCGGCAAAGGCCTGGGCAGCCAGACCAATGCCCAAACCACCGAAGAATCCAAATCCGAACATGAAGGCCCGACTCACGAATCGAGGGTCGGGTTAGTGTGTGGAAGCTTGACAGGCTTACCATCTACAAAAGAGCATGATGTTGTGTGTATTTGATGGGGTGCAACCTACCCGGGACCTATGTTCTGCTCGTCGACTATATGGTCTATGAACATACATACAGACCGAGCAGGCGAACACCGATCATCATGGTTCCGACACTTCGAGGGCAAGGGCAACTCGCATTCATCGGAGGGCTTTCGCATTAGCTCAGAGTACGAAAGGTATAGACCAGAGCATGATGCGGGGTTTATTCACTGGGGTGCAACTTACCGCGACACCGAGGGTTTGGCTAGGACCTACATTCTCCTCGTCGGACAACGATCATCATGGCTTCGTTGCTTGGAGGGCGATGACAACTTACATTCATGGGAAGGCTTTGGAATCAGGTCAAAGTACGGAGCCAGCAGTAGCTGCAAATCCTGGCTTGGGGCCTCCAGAGGCGTCATGGTGACGAGAGTCGAGAAGGGACTCAGATGGAAGAACGAGCACGCAGGCAAACGGCAGCCTAGGGAAACCACGTGTGAATTGTTTTCACATGCGATTCCACTGCGGGTTAAGGTTCTTAGGGACCTAAACGCAACTGCGATGAGGGTGCGGCAGCATCTGTGCACCTCGGCCAGCGCTAGGGCGAACACTGGCCGCACGAGGACGAGCGCCCAAAACGCGTTTGCGAAACACCTCTATAATTAAGACGCAGCACTAGTAGGGAGCAGTGATTCCAGCAGCAATGTAATGAAGCAACAAAAGGGAGGAAGAGGAAGAACGAGTCTTGAGCTTCAGGTCGACGCGCTCATGGTCTTTCTCCGTGAGTAGGAGGAGAGGCGTGGAAGGATTGGCCCGTGGGTACGTGGGCAACGACTAGACTGGTTGGAGCGACACCTGGCAGTCCGGTCGATGCGTCTTGCGCCTCGGCGGAGGTCGCTGCGTCTTCCCAGTCAAGATCGGCATCGTGGTAGAAGAAGTCGCGAAGATGCCACTTCAGATTCAACGTCCTTTCGTCATGGCCAGATCTCCGCGATATTGTCAACCATGATCGTCACTTGACGTCCACATCTTCCATATCTTGTCGGCCATAATGTTGCGCATGCCCCGCTTAATGGCCTTCTCTCTGTCTGAGTTGTCGGATCACAAGACCAGCCAAACCTTTGCGGCACTCCGTCTCTGAGCAAGCCGACTCCGCGCTCCATCGCTCTGTCTGGTAGGGTAATTATGAGTCTGAACACCCGTCCGAATTAAAGGCCTCATTTAGGTAAGTTATAGTCCGATCAGTCTTACCAGCTACTACAAGCTGCTTCGATTCTTGCAAAGCCTTGCTTGCTGCGTCTGCAGGGATTCTCTGCACGGGCCCAATAGATTCGCTTATAGACATAGAACACCGCCAAAATGATCGAATCCAGAACAGAAGTATCCCAAACACATCCCCAGAAGTCCCTGCTCCTTAGGGTCTGGCCGTGTCCTTGCAGGATGGCTGCTACAAGCATGCGAAAGGCGATGTTGATGAGGCGCACACGTCCGAGCGAATAACATACCTTGTCACGTCCACTCGGCTGCACAAGAGAGAGAGAGAGAGAGAGAGAGAGAGAGAGAGAGAGAGAGAGAGAGAGAGAGAGAGAGAGAGAAAACTAAATCGCGTCATTTTTCTTCCCGGGGCTTTCCATGTCGCACGAGGTGCGGAAATGTCACGGCACCCATGCAACCGAACTTTCGCAAGACAGCGTCGATTCGGCTGCACGCGGTGAGCAACTTCCCGTACTTCCCCGTGGCTTTGTGTGTAGCACGAGGCGCGTAATTAAATGTCACGGCACCCATGCAACCGAACTTTCGCAAGACAGCGTCGATTCGGCTGCACGCGGTGAGCGTTAAACTTCTAGGGAGGCACCGAGCTTTCGCAAGACAGCGTCGACTCGGTAATGAATGAAGTTCTAGGGAGGCACCGAGCTTTCGCAAGACAGCGTCGACTCGGCAATCAAAAGGGTATGAACAGCAATGCAGCCAAAGCTTCGTCGCAGAGCGGGACGGGTTTTCGCTATTGATGTAACCAAGTACACAGAGACCCCTTTTCCCGGGCACCTGGCGCCATGGCAATGACGCGACTCGGCAAAGGCCTGGGCAGCCAGACCAATGCCCAAACCACCAAGAATCCAAATCCGAACATGAAGGCCCGACTCACGAATCGAGGGTCGGGTTAGTGTGTGGAAGCTTGACAGGCTTACCATCTACAAAAGAGCATGATGTTGGGTGTATTTGATGGGGGGCAACCTACCCGGGACCTATGTTCTGCTCGTCGACTATATGGTCTATGAACATACATACAGACCGAGCAGGCGAACACCGATCATCATGGTTCCGACACTGCGAGGGCAAGGGCAACTCGCATTCATCGGAGGGCTTTCGCATTAGCTCAAAGTACGGAAGGTATAGACCAGAGCATGATGCGGGGTTTATTCACTGGGGTGCACCTTACCGCGACACCGAGGGTTTGGCTAGGACCTACATTCTCCTCGTCGGACAACGATCATCATGGCTTCGTTGCTTGGAGGGCGAGGACAACTTACATTCATGGGAAGGCTTTGGCATCAGGTCAAAGTACGGAGCCAGCAGTAGCTGCAAATCCTGGCTTGGGGCCTCCAGAGGCGTCATGGTGACGAGAGTCGAGAAGGGACTCAGATGGAAGAACGAGCACGCAG
Source organism: Symbiodinium sp. CCMP2592 (assembly GCA_905221615.1). Lineage (NCBI taxonomy): Eukaryota > Dinophyceae > Suessiales > Symbiodiniaceae > Symbiodinium > Symbiodinium sp. CCMP2592. Next base: position 13,592 of record CAJNDT010003484.1, read on the forward strand.
GCAAACGGCAGCCTAGGGAAACCACGTGTGAATTGTTTTCACATGCGATTACACTGCGGGTTAAGGTTCTTAGGGACCTAAACCCAACTGCGATGAGGGTGCGGCAGCATCTGTGCACCTCGGCCAGCGCTAGGGCGAACACTGGCCGCACGAGGACGAGCGCCCAAAACGCGTTTGCGAAACACCTCTATAATTAAGACGCAGCACTAGTAGGGAGCAGTGATTCCAGCAGCAATGCAATGAAGCAACAAAGGGAGGAAGAGGAAGAACAGGCCTTGAGCTTCAGGTCGAAAGGATTGGCCCGTGGGGCGCCGGTCGTTGCGTCTTGCGCCTCGATTGGCCCGCGTGGTGCGCCGGTCGTTGCGTCTCGTGCGCCTCGGCGGATGTCGCGTCGTACCAGTCAAGATCGGCATCGTCGTAGAAGAAGCGCCGTGGAAGAAATGCTGAAGACGGCCCTTCAAGGTCAAGTCAACGTCCCATGGCCAGATCTCCACATCTTCGCTGACATCAGGTCGCGCATGCTCCGCCGCATGGCCTTTGCAAGCTGACTCGAAGTCGTGGATAGGATAGGTCTTGTCTTGGGTCTTCGAAGTAGTCACGACTGCACTGGGTCGGGGGCCTTTTAACCAAGTCTAGTCACTCATAGTTGCGGAGGTTTTACTTCCCATTCGCTTTGTCTGGTAGGGTAAATGAGTCTGAACACCCGTCCGAATTAAAGGCCTCATTTAGGTAACTTATAGTCCGGTCAGTCTTACCAGCCACTATAAGCTGCGTTGATTCTTGCAAAGCCTTGCTTGCTGCGTCTGCAGGGATTCTCTGCACGGGCCCAATAGATTCGCTTATAGACATAGAAGACCGCCAAAATGATCGAATCCAGAACAGAAGTATCCCAACCACATCCCCAGAAGTCCCTACTCCTTAGGGTCTGGCGGATGATGTTGATGAGGTACACACGTCCGAGCGAATGAGCAAGCTTGCTGTAACAGCTGGCGGCAGCCTGAGTCAAGATTTAAGTTCCCCCGGATTTACAGTCCGGGCCGCCGGGCCTCGATGGCACGGAATGCTCAGGATTGCTTTGCCGCCCACTAGAGAGAGAGAGAGAGAGAGAGAGAGAGAGAGAGAGAGAGAGAGAGAGAGAGAGAGAGAGAGAGAGAGAGAGAGAGAGAGAGAGAGAGAGAGAGAGAGAGAAAACTAAATCGCGTCTTTTTTCTTCCCGGTGCTTTCCATGTCGCACGAGGTGCGGAAATGTCACGGCACCCATGCAACCGAACTTTCGCAAGACAGCGTCGATTCGGCTGCACGCGGTGAGCAACTTCCCGTACTTCCCCGGGGCTTTGTGTGTAGCACGAGGCGCGTCATTAAATGTCACGGCACCCATGCAACCGAACTTTCGCAAGACAGCGTCGATTCGGCTGCACGCGGTGAGCAACTTCCCGTGCTTCCCCGGGGCTTTGTGTGTAGCACGACGCGCGTAAATGTCACGGCACCCATGCAACCGAACTTTCGCAATACAGCGTCGATTCGGCTGCACGCGGCGAGCAACGTCGCCTACTTCTAAGAGCAAGCTTCAGAGCCCCAGACGGCGTAAGAAGTCCTCCGTCTGCTGATCGGGGTCCTTCGCCCATCCGCGAGCGTTCTTCCCGGAAGAGGAGCAGTGCACATCGAAGTTAGGGAGGCTGGCGTAGTACTGCATGCACTGCACACAGCCATCGCTGGCCGCATATAGAAATTTGTACTCCAGTTGACGATCTTCATCCAGATGTGCATGCCTTCGCCAGTTCCGGTAATGAGGCTGGTTTTCACAAGGTTTGTAATCCACCGATGTATCACTACTCTCACTAGACATGCTGCTTGACGACGAGGTATCCCGCGGAACTTCGCCTGTCTCTGCGGCCGTAGGGCTTGGTGACCTCGGAGCGGAGGAAGGGCCAGCACCTCCGGCCGCAGCGCTGGGTGTCCGCGAAGGGAAACTTGCCCATGCAGTGTCTGTGAAGCAGAACTGGGACCACAGTCTTCGCTCGCAACGTCAGGCGGCGACGAGGGTGGCGGAGGGACATTTCTTGCCCAATGAACTCGAAATGTCTGAGAGGGAATGGCAGCGCCAGCAGCAGCACAGCCTCCGCCCGCGGTGTTGGGTTGCCGCGGAAGGGCGTTAGGCCAAACATGCCGCGGAGAGGCACTTGGCCATGCTGAAAACGGTTTTTGCCGAATCTCACACCATCGCTCAAACCTTTCCATCTCAGTGGCCAGCCACGTCTGGAACCCTGCGTCTCCGGCTTTGTTTGGACGACCGTCTCTCCGTAGCATGCGATACTTGTTCCTCACAGTGTCCACGTCCATCCATTTAGCACGGTCAGGATCGAGCCGCAATTTGTTCAAAAAAACACCGAAATCCGCCATCGAGCAACTGAGCTTTCGCAAGACAGCGTCGACTCAGCGATTCCCCGGGAAACTATGAACGTCGACGGAGCCAAAAGCTTCGTTGAACAACCACCATGTCGCATGAGGCAAGTTTCAAACTGAGAACAGGGCTCGCGCACCAAAGCATACATGGACGTCTTTGTAGAGCGCGAGCAATCACCTGATGCAAGGCGGCTGCATAGAGTCTATAGAGGCAAATGTCAGGATATGCAACAAGTCCAAGCTGAAACTCGACCGAGGAGCAATCCTGAATCCGTTTAAAGTGCCCTACAAAGCAAACCAGACAAGAGGTTTCCACGTCATCAGCCCCAGTCGACCGTCCCGGCCTGTGAACGGATCACTTTGCACATTCCGGGCACCTTCGCAAGTGCCGGGAGCAGTTCGACCACAAGCGATGATTTACTGGGCCTCGCGAACCTGGTGCATCCATTCTGTTTGTTAGCTGCATAGCACTCACAAGGAGGTCTCCAGGCCAAGGTTTAAGGTGTTTAAGATGTACGCTTCATATGACCGCTCTGGTTGCGGTCACCCACAGCGAGTGATCCACGATCAGGGGCCTACGCGGAGCCTCGCAAAGCCAGCGCATGATGGTTCTCTGCTAGCTGGATACGGCTTCGTACAAGATCTCCAGGCAGCAGCTGAAGAACCTAACAATGACTGCGGCGCTTAGCAGAAGCAATCCATGAAGACTATGACCAAAGTTGAAATCGGACAGGATGCGATACCCGAAGAACAAAACCACCGTGGCAGGCGACCACTGGGTCCACCGTCATTCCGGGTGAAGTGTCAGCAGCTTCATGGCAGTAGCTTGACGAATGCTTCCAAGCTGGGGTCAGCTCCACTGCGCTCGGACCCGAGCAGAAACTCAGAAGAGAACTCTTCTGCCGGCACGTCCCGCTCCGAGTGTCTTCGCGGCTCAACGTTTAGGAGCTCTCACGAGCTCATCCCAATCTGCTTCGGGAGTTGTCCAGCTGCAAGAACTTGCAGGACGCATCGGGAGACACGTGTTACAGCACATTGCCAATCCAACCTGGAACCAGGCTCCCCGTGCTTGGTCAAGGCTGCGTAGGTGCTCGGACGTGTTTCATCACCTTCTTCGTGGTCATCGACAGAGAGATGAGAGCGACGGCTAAGGTTCGCCCATTCCATGTGGTTTGGCCGCTCTCCAGTTCCAAAAGCCGACGAAGGAGCAGAATTCAGGAATTTTCTTAATTCTTAACTCGACCTTCCTCAAGGAGCATGATTCCCACGATCTGAAATCATTAGAATGCCTTACACAAGTCCGTCAAAGACAGCTAAGAGGAACACCCATTCCAACTGGCTTGTTTTTCTTTCCCCCGTCCTACTTCCAAAAGCGACAGGTCTAACGTCTCGACAAGAGAAGCGTGTTTTACAACTCACAGAGCTTTGTGCTTCGGTCGACCGCCCCGGCCTACCAAGAAAAGCGATACTCGACTTGGACCGTCCCGAAGACGGCGGTACCTGCCACAACACACACGGGTGCGCTACGATGACAGCCCAAAGCGGCCACACACATGCTTCCACATGCCGGCAAGCGAATCGACAAGGATTTTCTGATCAATAGCAAGCACAGCAAACCACAAAACCCCACACCCTGACTTAAGCATCCCTTTCTGTAATGGCCTCCCCGGCGTCTTTGCAAAGACGAACGTGCTCTGACAGTCATGCGGACCGGCGACTTAGGCCACCCCCATTCGGCCGAGATATGGGGTCACCCCGCTCTGCCATGGGGATATCAGGCGAAGGCTCTCAACGACCACTAGCAGCTGCAAGCATTGGCCCGCGCTATGCTTATGTCGCCCTCTGCTCGCAAAGAAGCAGGACGTCGTGGTCGTCGTGGTGCCATCCCAGAGTTCGCAGCGGATACTTCTGCCCCCGACATTGTGTACCTTCTGCTGGACTTGGCCAAAAGCTTGGCGCAAGAGCCGAACGTCGGGTCGGCCATGGCAAGAGCGGTAGTCGAATTTAGTTCGACTGTGGCGCGGGTACGTGGCATCAAATGGTAGCTGCCAAAACTGGCGAGCGAGCGAAGAGCTGCCGGTTGTTAGAACACGATACATCAAACCCCATTCTGAACATGACTATGCGCAAGCAACACCATTCTTCGGCCTCCCATGGAAGAGCTTGGGTCACCGAGGCTACGTCATTTTCGGGAGGGGCCACCTGGCACGTTAGAGCATGTGTCCAGATGTCATAGCCAGATGCCCGCTGGCCGTTGGCCCCAACCCCCCCCTAGACTGCGGGACCCCAGTGCCCTTGCCCTCGCTCCACACCCGGCCAACAGTGTGTCGGTAGCTGCCAAAATTGGCGGGCATGCAGCTGCCGCTTGGTAGAGCAACATACACCAAACTCCATTCTGAACATGTTGGCACTCGTGACAAACACAACCGAACAGCAAGCCAAGCAAGGTGCTCTGCTCAATAACACAACCACGTCCCAAGAACGGACGGCCCCCCTTCTTTGTTCGGAACCTGGAAGTCTGGCCCGGACAACAGGATCCAGGGTCGCAGAAAATCCAGCCTTTGCCCCAGCACGGCGCATTAGCCCATAAGCCCGGCTGTCATCTACCCCCTGCCCTGGGGTAGGTTGGCCTCAAGGCAAAACCGAACGCCTCACACCTGGCCAATGGTGTGGGGAGCAACCCCGATGGGGCAGGGGTTTACTCCTTAGGTAAGGCAACACCGAAGAGGTTCGACTGGCACTCTGCCTCGGCACTCTGCCTCTGTCGTCGATCCAAGAGAACAGAAAAGCATGTGCTCAGCAGAAAGAGATATAGCCTAATCATGGGTTAGCGGCCTCCCCCATTTGCTGAAACCCACCCCACTCGGCCAAGGTGGGTCGCCATGCTCACAGGGAAATATTATGATAACAGCTGAGCTGGCAAGTCAAAGATTCGTTCACTTCAACCGTTGAGATACAAGTACAACTTGGACTTCAACACCATGCGCAAAGCAAAACCGAACGCCTCACACCTGGCCAACGGTGTGGAAGCAACCCGGAAGGGGCAGGGGTCGGCTCCCGACGTAAGGCAAACATTCGAAGATCGACCGGCACTCTGCCTCTGTTGATTCAAGTGCACAACAACACAGACATGTCACAAGATTCGATCAAGCTCGACTCAATATCAACCGTCTCCAAAGCCCGCGTGCTTAAAGTGTTAGAGTAAGGCTCGTGCAGCAAAGCAGCGATGGAGGTTCTCGTAGAGCGCGAGAAATCACCTGATGCAAGGGGGCTGCGTAGAGCTACACATCGTGCAGAACCCGCGCCTTTCGGAATCCTTCTTTTTGTGTCACAGCCTCTTCTCATCACACAGCCTATTCTACCGCGCCCCCGAACTTTCGCAAGACAGCGTCGATTCGTTAATGTTAGGCGCAAATCTACGCTCGGCACTAAGCGCTCTGCCACTGCGCTTCAATCGAGAACAGCAGTGTGCCGTCTGCGCCCAACGACTCACGACGAAGCGGCATGTGAAGGCGAAACCATCCGGGGTTCTGGGGGGTCTTTCCAACAGGCCCATTTCCTCAGTGGCAGCGACAAGAGAATTGTTAAGGCAAGGACACCCAGGCTTTCGAGGTTGTTATTCCACACGCAAATGTCAATGCAGCACTTTTATTGCAAGACACCATGAGCGTCGTATACCCCATCGGCGTAAAGGTGATAGCGTGAGCTCTGACGGTGTGAGGATCACCCGAACGTCCAGTGGCAATTTCTCCATCCCACGTCGTCATGTCCGAGTCCAGGCACCGAGGAATGGCCTCGACCGACCGTTATACTAGCAACAGCAGACTTTGCATGTGCTAGCACGGGCATGCCACAGCAAGCACAGCCGAGATGCCAAAACGGCGGTAGGACGAAGTCCCCAGCGGTTCTTGAAGGAACCCACGACTGCCTGTCCGGCCAACACCTGATCGGATTGAACGGGCGTCAAACCCACGTAGACTCGCACCTCCGTCACGACGGGAATGGTCATGGCTCCGGAATGCATCTGGGGAGGCACCGAGCTTTCGCAAGACAGCGTCGACTGGCAAATATGAACAGGATGGAGCCAAAGCTTCGTCTACAAATCGTCAAGCTGTGGAGACCTCACGTCCATCTTAGGCCTGACATGTACAGCATCAAGGACGAAAGACTTTAAAGGATTCTATCGCTGCCATGCTATACCTTGCAGATCTACCCAGCCACGCCTGTCCTGCAAGGGTTGTAAGTAGACAATCAAACGTTGTCCTCCGCCGGCGTCGTCCACGCTGGCTCTTTCGCAAGACAGCGTCGAAGCCATGCAGCAACGAGTGAAACTAGGGGAACTACTGAAGGCGGTGCAAACCGCCGGCGTCGTCCACGCTGGCTCTTTCGCAAGACAGCGTCGAAGCCATGCAGCAACGAGCGAAACTAGGGAAACTACTGAAGGCGGTGCAAAGCCAAGAGCACGTAGTCGCGGCGTCTCCACGCTCTTAGAGCTGGTCGAGCCGCTAAAATGCGCCCCACAGCTTCCGCCGCGCTGCACCTTGTGTCCTGCATCAACCATGCGCAAAGGGCCGCAGGGCTGCGATTGATGCCGCCGAAGCAGTGGAAGAGCACGTTGAAGTCCTTGCCCTCCTTTCTGCAGGCTGTGCGTGCACTCGACAGAGCATCAGCCATGCCTTTCCAAGTTTGGGTGCAGTTCTGCGTGCATTCCAAGAACCAGTCAGGATGCTGGCTGTACCTGACCTGGTGGTCGTCCAGCTCGACTTGCAAGTGACGCACACCGCAATCGAGGAAGTGCTTGTTCCAATCTCTCGGAGTTCCTTTCACTTGCATCTCTGTTTTCCAACAAATGCTGACAACAACTGTAACGGGAACTTTCGTGTGCAACTCCACATTGTGGAGGTCCGCAGCCGAGCGCAAGCTGCCGAGCAGACACTTCTCGCCGGGCTCGGAGCTCACCACCACAGCGTCGAGAGGCCACTCCGAGATGTCCCCGAAGTTGTAGGACTCGCCCCAAACAATGTAGTCCATGTCCGACCAAGGTCCATGCTCGTATTTGTTTGCAATTTCGAGCTGCCAAGTGCGAATAAATGTTTCTTCCGCATCTGACATCGCCGACGAAGCAGAAGAAGCAGAAGACGAAGAAGCGGCCATGGCATCCATATGTGCAAAGTAGCAAGCAGGCTCGAAGGAACTAGGTCTCTCGGGCCAAAGCTGTCAATACAAGCAAGCAGAGAGAACACTCCGGTCACGAAAATTCGCTCCACGCGATCCCTCACTTCCTGCCATTCTCCAGGCTGATCATTTCCACGATCTCGTCCTCAGACGTTTCCGTGATTACCTTGATAATCTCGGTGATTTTACCACTGGATGATGCATGTGCTACAGTAATGGTCCAGGTGATTCGGTCTCGCGCGACAGCAGCTTTGGCCGCGAGCTAGACACACAGCCCGCTGGCGGAAGGCAGCTTTCGCAAGACAGCGTCGACTGCTCCGTGTGAGACGCTTGCAAAACCGTACCCTCGCTTGCTGCAGGTCCGTGACCTGCAGCACAAGGATTGAGAGGGTCGGCATATCCTTCTCACAAGACAAAAACTACACCTTGTCTCCAGTCACCTTGTCTCCTGTTTTCCCGGTCTCGCAAGACAGGCCAAAGGAGCCAGTACACTACATAAAGCACATCCGTGTTCACTTGAATCTGCGGGAAGTCGAAGTCCGGCTCGTTGGGTGGGAAAAGGTACTCTGGGTATCCTAAGGACATCCTCGCATCCAGATACTCACCAATGAGACGATTCACATTTCCAGGCAGGCCTTGCAACTCCAAACTATCAGCACCCGAGGTCCATAGCAGCGCCACAGTGATGGCCACGGGAGCCGACATCTAACCTGCTATCATCGCGCCGAGCTTGAGCCGGTTGTGCAGCTGAAGCAGGAATGTCAAGGTCGGTGTCGATTCGAATGTGCGTCGCAGGACACGCCCAGCTTTACATTCCGTTGCAAGGCTGCCTAGGATGCCGGAAGAGCCCCGGAAGAGCCCCCCCGCTGTCGGTTGGAAACCGACAGCGGAGGCCAGACACGCAATCCACTCGCGAAATGCAGCTTTCGCAAGACAGCGTCGACTGCTCCGCGTGGGGACTTTTTGCAAAACAATACTATCGTTGCTTCGAACAGGTCAGTGACCTGCAGAAACAAAGGGCCCTCAAGGCGCACGGAAGCCGTGCAACGGCATTCCCGGCGCGAACTCCGGGTCCATAATTTCTTGGATCCTGCGCAGCAGCTGCACGATCCTTTCGTGTTCCCGAGACCAATCTTGCATGGTACGCATCAGCTCAGCTAACTGCACGTTCATTCGCGCTTGATCCAGCAGCATGTTGTTCAGCTGACCTTGAAATGTATGCACAAGGACCTCATAATTCACTGGAGTGGGGTACACGTTTGCATTCGCGCTGGTGTCCGATCCAACTCCATCCTCGCGAGAATCCTGTTGCGCTTGGTCCGGACCTTCCACCGTGGATGTAGTTGCATCTCCAGGATGGGGATCCATGGCGCCAAACAGACACGAAGAAC
>CAJNDT010003485.1:0-22555 GCA_905221615.1 Symbiodinium sp. CCMP2592
AACCACACACTCCAATCGCCAGCACTTGCATCATCGCACAAATCGACTGTGTCCTGTTCTTGCTTCCAGCGACCAAAAACGATGACCGGTAAAACTGGGCCCCCAGCACACGATGATAAGATCAAGATGTGACCTCGTTTTGATCGCATGCAGTGTGAGAATGAGGTTCAAGGCTCATGTTTTGCTTCGGCCTGCCAGCATGGAGAGCACGACCGGAGAGGGCAACCACGAACACCTCGGAGTTGGACTATCTACTCTAGGTGCTATATACTTTAGAGTTGTATCACAGCTTGACCTACATGGAAAACATGCCACACACTCCAATCGCCAGCACACCGCACAAACCGACTGTGTCCTGTTCTTGCTTCCAGCGACCAAACGATGACCGGTAAAACTGGGCCCCCAGCACACGATGATCTGATGCAAGATGTGACCTCGTTTTGACCGCATGCAGTGTGAGAATAAGGTTCAAGGCTCATGTCAATCACACGAACACTTCACTTGCTTCGGTCTGCCAGCACACACTCACTTTCTTTTTCTGAGCAAAAGCCTACAGGTGTGTGTGCGAGTGCACAACGGATCGGCAACGGATCGGCACAAGCCGTGGGCCTCCGTCACATTCAACAGCTGTTTGGATCTAAGCAGAAAAGCGCCGGAAACTGCTGTGTGTAAGACTTGAAGCTTGTAAGGCCCTGTGGAGGTCCACACAGACATCAAAATCGATCCCATTGCCCCACATGTGGGAAGAGCATCAGTTGCTCTTGCTCCGGAGGAGACCTTTGGTCACCTCCAACTTCTCGTTGAAATCGCGAGTGGCCTCGGCCACGGTCTTCAGGAAAGCATCCAGCCCTGCTTTCGAGATGGATTCTCCATCCGGCAAGACTTGGAAGTCCACGATCTGAGCCAGCTGGGTCGAAAATGTCATACACATAGCACAGCCCTTCTTGATGTCCAGAATCGACTTGTTCTCCGTCAGCTTGGGTGACTTCAGCAGCTGCATGCCCTCCTGCATGTTTCGTGGGGCTGGTTTAATTCCCTCTTGGAAAACTCTCATGGGGTAGAGTGGTCGCTCTCTCTGGGTTTGGGGATTGCACCGCCTTCTGCAACTTGCTCTGGGACTCCTGGGCCTTGGTGATGAGGGCAACAGCCGGATCGGTCAAGCCACCTTCCTCGTTGACCATCGCCGTGTTCTCCAATTTCTTCTTCGTCTTGCTAGCCATCATCGTCCATCCCACTGCAGCGAACACCGCCTGAAGCTCTCGCTGCTCCTTATTCACGAAGTGCTCGGTATGGGATGAGGGGGGGTTTGGTGGGGCTTATAAGTTCAAGGGGCTTATATAGGTTCTCGGGATGGGTCGGGGCATTCCCTAAAATTCAGCACCCTAGTTTTTTTTATGTTCGCTCTAATGGTTTAGTGTTTCCGTCTACTGTTTTTAGTACCCTACTTTTAGTACCCTAGTTTTTTTTTATGTTCGCTCTAATGGTTTAGTGTTTCCGTCTACTGTTTTTAGTACCCTACTTTTTTATGTTGGTTCTAATGAGCTTTTGGTGTGCTTGGGATTTGGCTTATACACATTCTCATTCAGTACCTTAGTTTTTTTATGTTCGTTCTAATGGTTTAGTGTTTCCGTCTACTGTTTTTAGTACCCTACTTTTTTATGTTGGTTCTAATGAGCTTTTGGTGTGCTTGGAATTTGGCTTATACACATTCTCATTCAGTACCCTAGTTTTTTTATGTTCGTTCTAATGGTTTAGTGTTTCCGTCTACTGTTTTTAGTACCCTACTTTTTTTTTGTTGGTTCTAATGAGCTTTTGGTGTGCTTGGGATTTGGCTTACACATTCTCATAGCAGAAGCAGTAGCAGCAGCAGCAGTAGTAGTAGTAGTAGTGGTGTATAGTAGTAGTATAGTAGTAGTGCACCCGACCTGCACATCAACCCCGCATTCCGTCTGCATCTTGTGTTTCGTGGTCTTGCCCTCCACCTTGGCAACCGTGTACTCCTTGAAGCTGTAAAACTTCCGGCCGTCTTCTTCGCATTCTTCAAGATCGCCACTGGCGAGTGCGGCCTCGAAGCTCTTAGCATCGTTCTGGAAGTAGAGGCCCTGAATGATAGACCGAGGTAGTGCCTTTTCCTTTTTCTTCGCATACGTCTGGGTGAAGATTTCCTGGGATTCTTGAAAAAGGCTGTCCCCCGTGGCAAGGGAAATGATACCGTCCTCGTCCCTCTGGAAAAGGCGGTTAATCGCCATGGTCTTGAACTGGCGGGATGATGTGGCTTTCTTGGACTCGTTTTCCACCAAACTGATAATGTGCTGGGGCAATGCTCCAGCTTCTTTCAACTTGGTATACTTGAGGGCCTTGCCCTTGTCACGGGCCTCACACTCGTCCGTGGAGACCCCTTGCTTCATTTCCTCGATGCTGCGGTTGATCAAGCCCTTGTCGCCCTTGTCGTCACGGTCACCCTTGGATGCCATAGCAGGCTTTTTTGCAACCTTCAAGGTCTTCTTCGTCGGATTCGGCTGCATCTTCAACGGCGAAGCAACGGTTCCCTTCGGCTTACCCATGCTGCCTCTGTGCACACAACTGGACAACAACAAGCTATAGCTCGATCGCAGCAGCCCACACAGTGAGCCAAAAAGCACTAGCAGTTCCACACGTGCACACACTTGTGTAGTAGCTTAGGATAAGAAAAAACCATTAAACTCACTCAGTTTCCAAAGGGTAGCAAAGCAGCAGCCTAGCAGTTTAGTAGAAATTTCAATCAAACTTCCACGGTCTTACCTAGCAGTTTGATAGAAATTTCCACTAAACTTCCACAGCAAAACCCTAGCAGTTTGGTAGTAGTTTGGTAGCAGTTTGGTAGCAGTTTAGCCAACAATGTAACAAACACTCGAGACATTAGCTTCGGAGTGGCTTTGAAACTGCTACTGAAACTTCCACCCCCCCCTAGCAGTTTGGTGGAAACTTCCACTAAACTTCTATACCCCCCTAGCAGTTGTCTGGAAATTTCTAGCAAACTTCCAGGCTCAAACTCTGACTTTTTGGGTGTGGGCTTTCATGGTTTCAGGTTTCTCAGCCCTGAGGGTTGAGGGTCTATGGTGATTTTTAGGTCTGGGCTTCGATGGTTTCACGTGTTTCGGGCCTTAGAATGTAAAGTTTGTTTATGGCTTTGGGGTTAGAAGCTTTAGGGTTTGGAGCTTCGGGTTCTAAGGTCTGGGGCCCGCATGGAAGTGCAAACACGGGCAAAGGCTGCTGAATCTTGTCACACAGACCTACTTCGCTCCAGGTTTTTTTCCTCCACGGTGCACACTCAGTGGTCCTCCCACCAACCGCACATATAAAAACCGTCACAATCGTTTGTCACCCTGCCCTACTAGTCCTCATCTGTCTTCTTCTCGCTGGTCCTGGGCTTCTTGTTCTTTGGCTCGCGAATCACCTCCTGGCTGTCGCTAAACACCTCCTTTGTGTTGCTGCCGTGAAGAACATCTACTGGGGCGGTGACAACAACGACCTCCCTGGCCTCCTTAGGATCGGCTTTCTCGGGCTCCTCCAGCCACTGCTCGAACTCGTGATCGATAAAAACTTGGGAGTCCTCACCGGTATCCATGGCAGCACGGAAGAGCCCACAAACTCCAAAGCCCAAAAGCTGTGCGGTTCCGTATCCCACACAAAGTGTCGCATGCAATGCTTCTGGAATCTCTGCACTTATGCACACACAAGCCCACTCCACTCCTACGGCACATGTTTCGGAGGCTGGGTATCCCGCAAGGATCGCAATGCCAGCCGAAGTTTGTGTAGACCTGGGCCATCGGAGGAGTTCGCAAGGCTATTCACGGGTCCGGGATGATGTGCTGTAAATCGCTCACACACAAAAGGAATTGCACATGTAACATATTTTGCAGACTGTGTGTGCCGGCACGACCAAACGGAACTGGGTGTCCAGCAGGGATCGCACTGGCTGTCGAAGTTTATGGGTGGGCCTGGGCCATCGGGCTATTCATGGATTTGGGGGATGGCACTCTGTGACTCGCTCACACCAAACATGCAGAGGGCAGAACATGCATTTTTTCCCCGAACCCACGGCTTCTATCACACGTGTAGATCTCAGCGGCCCCTGGATCGTGATCGCGACTTGAACTTGCTGAGGCAGCTCTTGGCATAAAATTTTTTGCATCGCCAAAACTCCAAAGTATCCTTGGCCTTTTTCAACTCCGCCTCCCAGTACTCCCTGTTCTCGCCGTCCACCACCTGTATGCGGGCAGGGGGTATTTGTGATTTGTGCAGAAGATACCACCACCTATATGTACACACAACATACTACAACCATACACACTACACATACCTACCTACCAACCTACATACATACATGCATACATACATACATACATACATACATGGTAAACGCGTATACATACATATATAGATATATACATGAAAAACTATATAATCCTATACAACCTAAACTCTTAAACTCTAAACCGGGCCGGAAAAGAGGGGCGAGGCCTTCTCTTTAAAGCCTGAAACCCTTTAGAAGCTAAGCCCTAAAACCCCAAGCCGCAGGAACCCATTGGATCCCAGAAGCCCCATAAACCTTTTTTTGTATGCCCTGGGACCTGCTCGTAGCTGCTGTCATCCGAGCCATCTCCGTTGGAGTCCTCACCACCAGCACCGGAAGCCTCGCCATCCTGAAACAAAACCACTCAAACCCAAAAACTCTATACTACATGTACCACAACCTTATCACACAAAGTAGTGCAGAAGTCAAACCTAGGGCCCTGGGGTTTTTAAGGGCTTTGGAGTTTAGGGTCTCGGCCTCGGCAACTCTGGAGCCCAAAGTCTCCTCCTGGTGGTTCTCTTCAGCGAGCATGTCGTTGGTGTTCTGATGGCCCGGGTCCTGTGACAACAGCCCGTGCTCTAAATGTAGATATATCACACTGTGTAATTACAGTCAGGATTAAGTAAGATATTTAGAGTTTGGGTTTAGGAGTTTAGGGAGAAAAACCCAGTTCAGGTACCAGCAAGGGTGTTGGGTCTCGGCCTCGGCAAATGTGGAGCCCAAAGTCTGGTTCTCTTCAGGATGCTCGCTGTCGTTGGTGTTCTGATGGCCCGGGTCCTGTGACAACAGCCCGTGCTCTAAATGTAGATATATCACACTGTGTAATTACAGTCAGGATTAAGTAAGGTATTTAGAGTTTGGGTTTAGGTGTTTAGGGAGAAAAACCCAGTTCAGGTACCAGCAAGGGTGTTGGGTCTCGGCCTCGGCAACTGTGGAGCCCAAAGTCTGGTTCTCTTCGGGATGCTCGATGTCGTTGGTGTTCTCATGGCCCGGGTCCTGCGACAACAGCCCGTGCTCTAAATGTAGATATATCACACTGTGTAATTACGGGCAGGATTAAGTAAGTAAGGTATTTGGAGTTTGGGTTTAGGTATTACATGCCAGTTCAGGTAACAGCAAGGGTGTTGGGTGTTAGGTTGAGGTCCCTGTGGAGAAAAAGTCTCCTCCTGGTGGTTCTCTTCAGGATGCTCGATTTCGTTGGTGTTCTCATGGCCCGGGTCCTGCGACAACAGCCCGTGCTCTAAATGTAGATATATCACACTGTGTATTTCAAGGCTCTCGGGGCTACGTTTAGGGTAGTGTTTTGAAGGGTTGCCGGGGTCATGTAAGTTGGGTAGTGCTCCAAGTTAGGGCCCTTTATGTAGTGTCCGAGAGAGCTTAAGGTTTAGGGCAGGGCTTTGGGGGTTCAAAGTTTAGGTTTAGGTTCAGGGTTCAGGGTTTTGGTTTGGGGTTAAGTATAAGGTATTTGGAGTTTGGGTTTAGGGATTTTATCCCAGTTCAAGTAACAGCAAGGGTGTTGGGTTTAGGTGCAATTATACATTGATCATATATTAATATGTATTAATATATATATATATATATATATATATATACTAATATATATATATATATATATATATATATATATGAATATATATCAATACATATATATATATATATATATGTATATGAATATATATGAATATCTATGAATAGATATGAATATATATATATATATTAATATATATTAATATGTATATATATATAGAGATAGATAGATAGATGGACGTGCCACACAGCAACTGTTTCAAGCTATTCGATGCCGCACTGGAACACACCACAACTTCCACCTATCGAGCCTGCAAAAGTCGAAGTTTGGGTTGGTCCAATCAGCCCACATGCTAGAAGCAACAAGGCTTTATAGGGTTTAGGGGTCTAGGGCTCAGGCTTTAGAAATATGTATATACATATACATAGAAAGAATGTGATATAGATAGATAGGTAGATAGATCGACGACTTGTCGCCTCGTGGTTCATCGTCTCGTCGCTCGCCAGCTCGGGCTCGGTCGGCATTGCTGAAACCTGAGAGGGCCAGGATGTGGGCTCAAAAGAATGTGGCTCCCCAAACAAAAAGCGCCAAAAATCCGAAGTACACGAAGCCCAGTCCCAAACCCATAAACCCCAGATTTTGAATCCCACAAAGCCAAAAATGAATACACATGTGTGGCCAGGTGGCCGGCAGATGCTTCATGCGAGGCACTGCTCTCTCAGCATGTAAGCAACGATCGCTCAACGACGTGAGGCTATTGTGCATCCTCGACACCAGGATATCCACCTCTTCCCTCGAACCAACCGTGAGAAATGCCGAGCAGTAGCTATTGTCACAATAAGACCGGCCGGCCCTCAAAACGTTCACAGCGGTCACCGTTGCAGAAGGAGCTTCCTGCCCTACCCAATCAAGGATCTGCTTTTGGCTCACGGCGAAGCTGAGGTGGCGAACAAACACACGGTCCATGTTTGTGGCTGTATCACGGAAGACGGAAGGGGCTTTTTGTGGGCTGAGGCACCATTATACAGACATTCAGTGTTTGGTTTGGGAGGAACCGGATTATGTAGGGTGTTTCAGTTTGAGAGGTGTGAAAGAGGTATGTTCAGGATCTACAATCTAGTGTACGTGTATGCTTACACATAGATCCTGCTCTGCAGCTGAGAACCCGAACACTGAACCGGCATGTGTCGCTTGAATCACTGACTCATGCAGCTGCCCTCAATCACTGCATCACTCGCTCATGCAGCTGCTCAGTGCACAACAGACTGCAATCGTGTAGGGCTGCACTCTGAGAGGTGAGCAGAAATCGCGATTCGTTCGCACCGGGGCCACACAACCTCAATCAGGCTCAATCCCTCATGCATGTGTGCGGTCACTGGCTCTGAAAGACTGCAATCACTGGCTCAAGCACTCCTGCAATGCATGCACAATCACACTCACTGCCGCCGCTACTCCTAGAGCACACGTGAGGCTGCACTCCGAGAAAATCGCGATTCCTCCCCGCACACCGTGGAACTCACAAAACCTGGGCAAATCAAGTGAGTCACACAAGCACTGCCCTAATGCATGCAAAATCACTGGCTCAACACTGCAATCACTGGCTCAATCACTTCACTAATGCATGCAATCACTGGCGGTGGTACAGTAGAGGTAGTAGTATAGTAGTAGTAGTAGTAGTAGTAGTAGTAGTAGTAGTAGTAGTAGTAGTAGTAGTAGTAGTAGTAGTAGTAGTAGTAGTAGTAGTAGTAGTAGTAGTAGTAGTAGTTGTAGTAGTCGTCGTAGTAGTAGTAGTAGTAGTAGTAGTATAATAGATAGTATAATATATAGGGCTGCACTCTGAGAACTTCGCGATTCGTCGCCGCACACACCGTGGAAGGCCCAACCTCGGCAAGAGCACAAAAAGAGCACACAGGCACTATCTATATGAACACACATCGCAAGCTCTTGTCACTCACAGCTGGGTGGGTTTGGGGGTTTAATGAGCACACGACGACTAGCAAGGAGAACTTCACTCTGCACACACTCTCTTTGCTCCGCTCCCAGCACTTCGGCTATCGAAAGTTTGTTGTTCGGTGGCTCAAAACGGACTTCTGGTTCCAACATGTTTGAGCACCCAGCTATATGCAATCGGTATTGGGTTCCTATATGGCAAGTATCCATGCTTAAAGAAGCCCTGCCACCAGGAGAACTGCACAAGGAGACTTAGTCTCGCCACAGCGATGACACAGCCCAAACCGGCATGTGCTCAGCCTTCCTTGGCTGCCTGCTCCTTCTCATCATCAAGTTCATCCCTCACCTTTTGCGATGCATCACGGGCCAGCTTGCCAGCCTCCTCCGGCGATTTGCCATCGCGAACAGCCTGGTCATACGTGATATGATAAGCCCTGCTCGTCAGCAACTTTCGCCTCTTGCCAGGGGGCAACTTCGCGATCTCATCATCGGTTTTCCTCCTGGTCTTAGACTGCTTCTCACCGGAAACAAGCTTGAGCACCTTCTTCTGATCTGTCGTCTTCTCACTGGAACCTGGCTCCAAACACTGCTTGGACTTCAAGCGATTGAGCGGCGGGGTGGCAATCTCGGCAGGCGGAAGGCTCGCACTCGGCTTGGCCGGACTGGCGGGCTCCAAGTCAGCCGAGGATGCCGCCCTCTGAGGAGTCTTCTCCTTCTTGCTGGGCTTCTTCGTCGAAGATTTTTTTGTCTTCGCCTTAGCTTTCGCCTTCGGCTTCGGCTTCACCGGTGCCTCTTGCAAGGCCGTCGATTGCACCATCTGGACCTCGGAGGCCGAGAGCAGGCCGGACTTCAGCAAGCCTTGCATGAACGGCTTTCCTCCTCCATCCACCTGAGAAACCAAAGTCTTCTCAGGAGACTTGTCCACAATCATCGCCTGGCTCTTTGAGAGCTGCTTCGGAGGCGATCTCGCGACCACACCATCACCAACACAGAAATCATCATCCTGCTTCGCCAAGATCGCAGAGAAGATATCCTCGGGATTCAGGCATGGGGACTGGAGCCCATCGCTCGGTGCAGCCTTCCCAGCCTCAGCTGCCAAGACTGCTGGGGTCTTGATCTCCTCGATCTCGTCATCCGCCTCCTTCGCCACAGGCACCAAGGCAGAAGCGGGCTCAGCCGCCTCAATGTTCGTGGAAGGCTCGCCTTCCACGTCTGTTGGGCAGTGCTTCGGCAACACCAGGAGATCAAGCAAATCTTGGATGGCCTGCTGCTGCACAGTGTCAGACTTCCTCCACAGACGCTCTTTGCTCACAGGGCTGATCTTGAGACCTCTCACGTGAGAGAGTGCCATCCGTGTCATCTCATCGATGTAGTCCGTCCAATCCGCCCTGGTCTTGTTCTTGGAAACGTTCAAAGAGCGAGACTCATCCAAACGTGCTAAAGCAAGCTTGTTCTTCTTTGATGGCAAAACTCCGTTCCTTACCTTCCTCAGGTAGCAGCTCAAAAGCGGGCTGACCCTGCGCAGGTAGCTGGCCGACACTCCAGATTTCCAGGTGACACCAACAGGGGGCTTGAGCAGCTCCATCAAGTTCGGCTTGACCTTGCAATCATCGCTGTCCAAATAGGATTCGACTGCCATCTGCATGTCGGCCACTCCCAAGCTCGGGTCTGCGACCAAGCGGGGAGGTTTCGAAGCAGCCATGTGTGACACACACACACACACAGGCCTAAACCCCCCTCGGAGTGCTTCTTTCTCGCTCCAGGTGAGCAACAAAGCCTGATCCCTCAAGGTGGCAACAGCACAGCCACGGTTGTGTGTGTCTGTGTCTGTTGGGTTCTTGCATGCGACATATAGGATAGATAGATAGATAGATGTAGAAAGATAGGTTTAGATAGATATATGGATAGATATAGGGACCTATAGACGAGGGTATTGATATAGATAGATACATAAAAAAGTTGTGTGCACATACAGGAGAACCCTCACTCCGACATGAAAGAGACCCGCAGCATCCGACTGAGAAGCGAAAACTTCTGGAATCGGGGCCCTGGCACACAGCAAGATGAATCTCCAGGGTGTCGCAGGAACCATATAAGCACCTGCGGCGACACACTCCCCTCAAGGTCGGGCACTCAAAGTCACTCAAGGTCGGTCACTCAAGGTCGGTCACTCAGAGGTCGGTCAGTCAAGGTCCTCGCACTTTCTCCCTGCTCTTTCTGTCTCTGCACGTCTCTCTCTCTCTCTCTCTCTCTCTCTCTCTCTCTCCGTGTCGTTCTTTCTTGCTTATCCTCTGATGTATGTCTCTTTCTTTTACAAAACTCACATGCATGCGAACAGTTCGAAATGTTCTTCTCCGTATATACTGAAAAATGTGCCATCAAAACCACACAAAACAGGTGTAGCAGTTTCAGCCGTTGAGTGAAGCAGTTTGATAGCAGTTTGGGCCGCCGCCGACTTAACTATTTCGGCAAATCTTCCCGAAATAGTCAAAACGAGCTTTGTCGAAATCGGCAAATCTTGACGAAATCGTCAAAACGATTTTAATCTAATTCGTGCCACCGATTCTCCTAATTGGCGTTTCACGATTAAACTATTTTCGGCAAAACAAGTTGCCGAAACACTTTGACGAAATCGTAGAAATATATAGATTTACAAGGATCGAAGAGACGGCAATTTTTTGTCTAACCGGGTCTATTGGGCAACGGTTCTCGCCAGCGCCAAACACAGTTCGTGAGTCAGGTTGGCACCCCACAGCTGCGGCTCCGGTCGGCCCAACCACAGGTCATTCGCCAACGCATACTTGCACAACCAAGGCTTCTTGGCCGAGAAGGCCTCGACGCAGTCCGCGCAAGCAAGAACGGGCGCCTCGCCGCGCTGCATCGCCGGAGTGATGCGCCGCTTGTGCAACAGCACGAAACGTGACGTCCCCTCGACGCTCATGTCGACAGCCGACGCTTCCAACTCCTGCCGCCAAAACACGTCGACTCCGAATATATATAGACCCTAAAGTACAAGGCCTCTACCTATTGTCTAACCCAGCACGGACACCAGCCAGAAGCACGTGCGCCGACCCTGCTTCCCACCCAACGTCCTCCAACGGAATCAGCGGCCAGCGCTCCTGGTACCGCTTCACAGACAAGAGATCCCACACGGCCTCCGCATTGTTCATGAACACCTTCTCCCCCGTCAGATAAACAGCTTGCATGGCCTCTCTCCAGTGAGAACGAGCGCAAAATGCGCAACCGAGCATGCACCTCCTTGGTAGCTCCGACTCCGGAGGTTCGTCCCAGTCCATGGCTGCATGTCGCAAGAACCGCGAGTAACTGGCCACGTAGTGCCGCACCTGAAAAAGCACGCCAGACCAACTAAACACCAGGACAAGAGAAACAAATAACGCCTTCCATGCCCGAAACTAAGCAACCGGACGATACCCGCCTCCGATCCCACCACGACGTGAGGAGCCAAACTCTCCAGGTGCAGAAAGGCATTGCGATACTTCTGCAGTCCCCCGTGATGGCTCTGCACGTGCTGCAGCCATTCCGACCGCGATCGGAAACTGGCGCCCGAACACAGCAAACAAGGCTGCGGCAACGTGCTGATGGCCGAAACCGGCCATTGCATCAAATTCTCTACTGCAGCTTCGCGATGCAAATTCCACGTGTCCCGAGCCCGCAACACGGGATTATCCAGATTGCCTGTCGCATCAAGACGCGAACCGTCGGAGTTGTCGGCATTGCCGCACCCGAATGTTCTGGTCACCGCCGCCCAATCCCGTCGTCGTTCGTCGCGCCGCTTTCACTTGCAAGGCTGCCGACCATGAGGTTGTTCATCTCGCTTTCGCTTCCGGCCTCCCTCCCATCCGCCAGCTTTCTTCCGGCCTCCTTGACCTTGCTTCCCGCGTTGTCCATCTGACTTCCGGCCTCCGCGATCTTGCTTCCGGCCTCCGCGATCTTGCTTCCGGCCTCTTCGATCACGCTTGCAACGCTGCAACTGCCGCTGCACTCCGGATGCAAATCGACCCAGACGCGCAGAGTACCTTGCTTCCTCCAACATCAGCACCAGTTTCGGATACTCCGACCTTGCAAACGGCGCCTTTCCTAGCCGTGCATCTCCGGCCTGCTTGCTCCACAGCCTCACCCGTTTCTCAAAAAATAACAGCGTCGGCCTCTGCGGCAGAGCGTCCACGACCACAGGTTCCACGACCGAGTCGTCGCAGCGAAGCCAGTCTCGATCGTTCCTGCGAAGCTGTCATTGGTCCAACACATGAAGCAAGCAAACCCAAACAAAAAAAAACAGCGCACGACACACAACTTACATCCCACTCGGTCGCTCCGGCGCACGAATGCGACGTAATGCTCGCGGCCGTGGACCACCATGGCTTTCAAAACGTAGCCCACCTGACGCCGAACCGCAAATCCGACATCCGCCACGACGCTAAATCCAAACTCCACAGAGTGACTACACAAAAAGGCCGAGACGCGTCACCAACACCAACCTTGCATTTGAAGCCCGCGCTCCAATCCAAAAACGTTTCAGCATGCCACTGCAGATGCAACAGCAGCACCCTCGGCGATCGCTGCACCGTCGGAAATATCGATGACACGGCCTGGGACAAAGTCCAGCCAGAAGCTCTCTGGGGCAAGGCTGCTTGAGGAATGCGCCCGAGATGCACATGGTCACTGCTTCCTTCGTCCTGTACCAAACTCTTGTCCGTCAAGCAGCATTCCAACAAGAAGGCTGCAAATTCTACGACGTCGGCCAACTTCTCATCGGCCCAACGAGCCGGATCCAACCTCCGAAGGACGAACTGCAGTTCGAAAGGGCACACACAGTCCCAGTCTCGCGAGTGCAGTCGGTTCATCAGGCCGCGAAGAGCACCCCTTGCATGCAGACGACCGTTCGACTCGACGTCCTCCGCCTTCAACACATCCGCTCGAAGAGCTCGACAGGCGTACCAGCACTGCACCACAGCATTCATATAGCAGCTCTGGCCCAAATTCGGAAGCCCCGCTCGCAGGGTCACCGCACTAAAACCGGCCGTCAGAAGCGGTCGACTGCATTTCTGCAAGCGGGTTTCCAGCTTCTGCAACCACACTGCTTGCTGCTTGCCCAGCGAGCTCGTTTCGCGCGCCTGCGGCGAACTCTTCCAGCGCAAGATAATCCCCCACCAGCAATTCGGCCGCTTTCACAAGCCGACCGAAGCCCGTGTCCTCCTTGCGCATCCTCTCTACGCAGCGCCGCAAAGCCCGGTCCTGCACTCACGTCCAGCGCTACATCTCACTGCACCGACCATCAACGACCCGCATCCCTCCCGTCCAGTCCTGCTGCAAACTCGCATCGCTCGACTTCTGGCGAAGCCAAAACCTAATGATGCGCTTCAACAGCTCCGCACACTTTGCATCTCGACGTTCCCGCCCTGCGCCACGTGTGCCACGCATCCCTGTGACGTCGGCCAGGGCTTCTTCCCAAGTGTCACGCCAGGCGCCTCTCTCCTTCTTCCCGCCGACCTTTGCGAAACCACGAAATCTACCGGTCACGTTGGTTTCCACACCCATGGCAGCGGGCGCACTATAAAGAATCCGCAACCCGCCAACAGCAGTGTAGCAGCCGCCCACAGCGAGCAGTCAACTACACTCGCCACGGCAGTGCAGTCGCCGTCCACGGCGAGCGGACGCCCCTACGACCCCGAGAACACAATGTCACCGCCGCCCACAACGAGCAGTCAGCTACACATCACCACGAGCCAGACATGCGACGGCAAGAACGCAACAGCAGCAGTTGTGATGCTCGCGTCCCCGGCTTCCACGCTTGAACACGACCACGCATCACGCATGCCTATACTCGGCCTTTCTCTACACAGTGGGGCTGCCGAAACATACTCTCCAACTCTCCCCCCTCCCCCTCTCGAGCGAGGGCATCTGCTGTCTTCCAAACAATGCGACCTGGAAGCGTGAACGCAGCCGACCCTTTGTCCACGTCTTCCCTGCATGCCTGCGACAGCAAGGTACGGCGCCGCCCACAGCGAGCAGTCACCGTCCCTTCCCACATCGATCGCCGCCGCGATCGATCATGAATTGAAAGCAACAGCAGCACGCCGCAGCCTTCCTAATTACGGATTGTCTCGCATGCACGCGATGCCTCAGCTGCTCAGTCGAGGGAACTCCGAATAGTCATTAATCCGGATCCATTTCAGAATGTTCAGTCGACCCACAGCAGGTCAACCTGCTTCCGGTGACATAACTGTCCCTAGCTGCAACGAAGTCACCACGGGTCACCCTGAGTGCGCCGCGGCACGTGAGGACTCACTGAGAACAGCAAGAGTTTTTCACTGAATCGCACTCGCGCGCAAGCTCCGCACGCTGCACACGATGCACGTGCGCACAATGGCCGCAGGCAGCTCGCTCCTCCTCCTCCTCCTCCTCCTCCTCCTCCTCCTCCTCCTCCCACACCACGCGCCTTTCCACCAAAGCTTCGAGGCTCAGCGTTCTGCTCAGACGGCTAGGAAGCCCCCGACGAAGAAAGAGCAAATGCAGACATCCCCGATGAAGGCCGCCGACGAAACAGGGGAGTCCAAGGGCTGCTCCACCCAGTCGCCGGCTTCATCAGGCAAATACAAGCGACTCTTTGCGTGCAGCTCCAACGTCACAGGCACAGAAACGACGTCGCGAAGCAGTGCTTCCAGAATCCCAGGAGGAAGAGACGCAAGCTGCACGCATGCCATGGCACCGCCCGGAGAGGATCATCCTCGTACCAAACCTCGCAGCATCACAGAATCAGGCCAGCAGCACCAACAGCGACACTTAACCGCACAACACCAACAATAGCCCTCAACATTCGCACCAGAACAAGCCTCCCAAGCGATCTGCTCGTAAACGGGCAGGTGTTCCTCCTCGCAAAGCATGAGCGTCCCCGACGACCAGTCAAACGCTCCAAACTACAACTAACCCGCCGCGACCTCGCAAGGGATCTGCTCCACCAGATCAGGATCTCGCTCCTCGCATAGCAGCTGACACATAACCCGCACTCGAATGCTACCTGCCGCTAAGCACTGCACCGCCGTCCTTGGACGTCTCCATCGTCTGAGGACGTGAAGCTGCCATGGAGGCTTGCGACATGCCAAAAGAGTCATGCAGCAAATGCAGCAACAACACTGTCATGCGTGAGGCTAAATCCCTGTTCAAAGCAACTGACCTTCCGTTCGTTGGTATCTAACCTTCTGACCTTTTCGTTTTGGGAGCCTTTAAGGGGCTTTGAAAGCAGGATTTAAAGTGAGCATTGAAGACCATGAACAGTGAACAGTGGACAGCAACAGCAGCAAAAGCAGGAGCAGCAGCAGCCAGAACAGATTGCAACTTGGAATGGGGGTGGGGCAGGGCAGGCTCAAAAATGATGTCGTGAATATATTGTTGCCAGAGGGAATATACACGACACTGTCCTCTGTAGTAGTAGTAGTAGTAGTAGTAGTAGTAGTAGTAGTAGTAGTAGTAGTAGTAGTAGTAGTAGTAGGGTAGTTGTGGTCGTCATGGTAGTTGTAGCGGTAGTGGTAGTGGCAGTGGTAGTGAAAATGGTAGTGGTAGTAGTACAGTATAAAGTGGTAGTAGTAGTAGTAGTCGTAGTATACTAGTAATAATCGCAGTAACGACACTGTCCCCTGTCCAATGCACGTGTGCATGTGCTCGCGCACGCTGTTGACTGTGCCTGCACGCGCTGTTGCCTATGCTCGCACACGCTGTTGCATGTGCTCGTGCACGCTGCGCGCACGCTCTGTGCACACTGTTGCCTGTGCTCGCACACACTGCGCGCGCTGTTGCCTGTGCTCACCCACACTGCGCGCGCACTGCGCGCGCACTGTTGCCTGTGCTCGCCCACACTGCGCCGCACTGCGCACGCACTGCGCGCGCGCTGTTGCCTGTGCTCACCCACGCTGCGCGCGCACTGCGCGCGCACTGCGTGCGCGCTGTTGCCTGTGCTCACCCACGCTGCGCGCGCACTGCGCACGCACTGCGCGCGCACTGTTCACTGTTGCCTGTGCTCGCCCACGCTGCGCGCGCACTGCGCGCACACTGCGCGCGCACTGTTGCATGTGCTCGCACCCGCTGCACGCGCACTGCGCGCGCACTGTTGGATGTGCTCGCACACACTGCGCGCTCTGTTGCCTGTGCTCACCCACGCTGCGCGCGCACTGCGCACGCACTGCGCGTTTGCCTGTGCTCACCCCCGCTGCGCCATCGCACTGCGCTGCGCGCGCACTGTTGCCTGGCTCGCCCACCTGCGCGCGCACTGCGCGCACGCACTGCGCGCGCGACTGCGTGCGCGCACCCGCTGCACGCGCACTGCGCGCGCACTGTTGGATGTGCTCGCACACACTGCGCGCGCTGTTGCCTGTGCTCACCCACGCTGCGCGCGCACTGCGCGCGCACTGTTGCCTGTGCTCGCCCACACTGCGCGCGCACTGCGCGCGCGCGCGCTGTTGCCCTGACCCTGCTGTTTACCTAATTTTAGGTGGCGAGCAATTTACTAAACAAAGCTTGGTTTACACTTCAAATTTACGAAAAAATTTACGTAAAAAAAAAAGTGTAAATTAATTTACTTTGTATAGTAAAAAATTTACACTGCAATGTAAATTTTTTTACACTGCAAAATACATGTTTTTAGGTTACACATTCCCGAATTTGAAGAAGTGAAATGCAAGCTAATTTTGGTGGGTTTTGTTTCTTTTATCATGGTTCTGCTTGTTGATTGCATGAGATTTTCCTGCGACTGTACAGTGCGGCATGGTCAGGTGTGAAGATAAAATTATGAGAATTGTGTTGCAAGCATACTTGTTAAGCCATGGTTTTCCATGTTGAAATCGCAGCTCGGTTTGATTCTGTGCTGGGTCGAGCCGGCGGATTGCTTGCGATGTGTGCTTTTTACATGCGAGAAATCGGTACATGTACATTTGCGAGAGTCATCACAATATAGTTTATACCTGCGAGGAGTCCACCTTTACCTGTGCGAGACTCTTGTAGGTTACATGCGAGAGATCTACTTATATATATATATATATATATATTTTCTGAGATCCGAGAGTGAGAAAAATTTTCGGACGTTGCAGCTGTGTGTTTGGTCCAGACGAGACCCAGAGGTAAGTGCGAGGCTGGATGGAGACAGAGACAAATGCATTCCATTTTTTTGAGAAATCATAAATCCTATACATACACAGTATATACAGTCTTGCGAGCATGGCTTCCTTAGCAGCTGCAGCTTCGGTCAAGCTGGCGGAGGGCGCTTCCGCTGCAACGGGCAAAAATGCCAAGGACCGAGTGGTTGCCGATCCGCTTATTACAGCAACGGAGCTGGCGAAGGTGGTGTTGGGCTTTCTCGAGTTCAAGAAGACGAAGGACCTGTGGCCTTTACTGTGCCCCCCTCCGGGCGGGCCAATAAGCTACACTTGGCACACTGCCGTCCACGGTCCGTGGTTGGCAAAGACAGCTGGGCTGCTGTTTGACCTTCTTCGCCTCGCCCCGAACACGAAGTTGTTGTCGCAGCGGGTTACCCGAAGCTTTTGGATCCTTCACGAGCAAAAGAACCTGCAGCTCGAAGGCCACAAAGACTACAAGGCAGAGGACCTTGTGGACAAGATGGACACCGCCATCCGTCTTCTTCTTAGCCACCTCCGTGCGATGAAGCAGAAGGAGAGCTTCAAGCGGAAAGTCTACAGGTCCCTGTCGCACGAGGATCAAGTGTGCCGTGGCTGCACATATGTCTTTCGTGTTTTTTCGCTGTATATATATAATTCGTGTGACGGAAGAAAGAAAAGTGTTGCAAACTTTTTTATCTAAGTCTGTGCAAACATACAATCAGGAAGCTTGACCTTTGCCTGGAAAGGGTGCAGGTGCAGGAGTTTGCCCCGAAGCCTCTTGATTCCCCCAGCACGGCCCTTGTTCCCGTGAAGGAGGATGAGAAGCCTGTTCCCTTTCGGTGTGACGAGAAGCCTACTCCTTTGCAGGATGCTGAGTTCCCGGAGTTGCCGGAAATCTTTAAGAACAGCAGCCCGACCAAGTTTCCGGACACCTTGAAGAGCAGCGAGCCGAAGAAGTTTGCGGAGAAGTTTGTGCACATCCATAAGAGCAGCAAGCCGAAGAAGATCGTTATGAAGAAGGGCACCCTGAAGAAGAAGGCCACAAAGGCAAAGAACAAAAAGGCAGGAAAGGCAAAGATCAAGACTGGTGCCGGGGCTGAGCCGGCCAAGGATGTGGAAGTGATCTCTTCCACGGATGAGTGCGACTTGGACATCCTCAAAAATGCCATGGCTTTCATGCCGCCGGTGTCTGTGGCTGTGGCCAAAAAGAAGGGTGCTTCGAAGCCCAAAGCCACCGGCAAGCCGAAAGAGAAGAGCCCCAAGCCCAAAGCCACAGCGAAGGCGAAGTCGGCGGCGAAGACGAAGGTGGCGAAGCTGGCGGCGAAGCCGAAGCCGGCGGCGGCGACTTCGCCGTCTAACAAATGGCTGTCCGCCGAAAAGTACGGATCTTGCAAGGTAGAGTTCTACTCTGAGAAATCCTACATCCGCAACTACGATAACGGCGGCAAGCTGAGGAGCATCATTTCCAGTTGCTGTCCGAAGCATCATGAGGTGATCGAGAAGATGATTCCCTACGTCGAGCAGGGCATCCCGCTCTTGGAGCTCTACAAGCTGCGAAAGGACGTCATGAAGTCGCTGGGGGTTTGAAAACCAAAATGTGTTCAGTGCGGGATGTGATGTGCACCCTGGGTTTTCTGAACTTTGTAGACTATATAACAATCTGAGTTTCAAGCATATATATGTTGTATATAAACGTGGTTTGTTTTCCCACAAATCTGAGAAAACCCATGGGTGCTAGTCACGGTGTGTTTCTATATGTCTTTCTTTTACATGTAGAGCACTACATCTGCCACAATGCCATTTAGCATAATGCATCTTTGGCCCTTTTAGTGAGAAGCACAAAAAGGGTGAACCTTCCGGCAGCAGAGGGGCAATGACTGCGAGAAAAAATGTTTCTTGCATTTGTGTGTGTGTGTGGGGTTGAGTGCTTCCTGTTCTGTGTGATATATGTATTTGATCCCTATCATATACTGTATATATAAGCCTTTGTAACCCCGAAACCACCAATAGCCTAAATCCTCAAAGCAGGTTTACTTGCGACGGTGATTTTTGTATATGTACTTGCGATGAGTTCTGCTTTTTACCTGTGCGAGTGTTTCCTTTTACATGCGATGTGAGGAGCTTTGTATATTACTTGAGAGATTTTCCTTGTGTGCACCTTTACATGCGATGGGGAGCTTTGTATATTACTTGCGAGATTTTCCTTGTGTGCACCTTTACATGCGATGGGGAGCTTTGTGTTACTTGCGAGATTTTCCTTGTGCAGCTTTACATGCGATGGGAAGCTTTGTGTTACTTGCGAGATCTACCTGCGAGTGTGTCTTGCCTTTAAAGCAGTATTTCACAAAAACCCTCAACCCTCACTAAGCCCTAAAACCCAAAGCTAATTTTAAACCCATAAACCCTATATAAACCCCAAAACCCGAAACCCCAAACCCGACTCCCCAAACTTAAACCGCAAACCGACAGCCCGGATTCCTTGTGAACCCCCAAAAAAACATTCTCCAATGTCTAACACTTTCGAGTTGGAATTGCTTGAGTGCAGAGAATGCCGGCTGAAGAGGTTTATCGAGGCTTTTTTGCGAGATGATGTTGGAGCCGAAACTTGTGGCCGTGGTCGCTGTTTCCTTTACAGCAGGAGAGACTCTAGTTTTGCGACGTAGTATCTCCTACACACGATGTGTTCGACACGATGTCACCACCATGTTCCGATGCGGCTTATTCTCACAGTATTTGTAGAAGGTTTGGATTGTAGATAGCTTCGCATAGATGCTCTGGACTTTTAAAGCATACAACCCAAAGCCATTACCGAGTTTCGGGTGTCAGGCTTTCGGCGCCGGGGCTAGGCTCTAGGCACATTTTTATCCACAAAGAATAAAGGCTGTTCACTTTGGGTGTTTTAACACATATAGCAAGTTTTGCTTCGCGGCCATGGCTACTGTCGACTGCTACCGTGTCTACGTGAAGAATGTCACGTACAGTGCGACGAAGTGGGCCACTCGAAAGAAAAGTAGCTTTGGGTTTAGGGTTTAGGGTTTAACATATATACTTTATATGTACACAAGATGTAGATATAGATAAACTCAATACACGTCTATTGGCCACAATCTGACACTCATTACTTTTCTTTTGTGTCTAATTATATATGCTTATATCTACACATATATACAAAGGGTGAGGTTTTGGTACACATATAGACAGGCATACATATATGTAGTTACATGAGAGAGAGCCGAGGCGATCAGGGCGGCGATCGAGGAGCTTGGGGTGCTGGATTGCCTGAACATACAAGTGGTGCGGGAGCGTTACTGGGAGAAGAAGCAGAGCAAGCCTGATCACTGCTCGATCTTCTTAGAGTTCGCAACTTGGTTTTGAGAAAAATTACTTGCGACCCCTACATAAACCCTAAACCCTAAACCCTATAAACCCCAAACCCCTACCCCCCAAACCCTAAACCAAAGGACTCGCCAGATGCCGCTCAGCTTGCCCGGGCTTCGCTCGACGGGCAATGGCATGGGAAAATGGCGACGAACAAGTACCTGGTGGCAGAGCTGGCGAAGCCGCCCCCTTCGAACGCTTCGAAGGAAGACGAGTCGTGGGGCAAGTGGGCACCACCACCAGAACAGCCGCCTTGGAAAGGCCCTCCGCCCACCCCCCCTCCACTGGGCCAGGCACCACCGCCATCCCAAAGCCCACCAGATGTCCCAGAACCAGCACCCCCACCAAAAGCCAAAGCGATGCCGACCCAGCCCCCGTACCCACCGCCGCAACACCTTGCACCACCACACCCAAAGGTTCCACCTGAGCAACTTTACGGTTTGGAGACGGTGAAGCCGCAAGCCTGGGAGCTCTGGGTACATGGTGGTCCACGACCCAAAGAATCTTGCATTGCATAGTTCAACAACATGTTTTGTTACACATATCTTCATGTGTTTTTATATATATGTATATATAATCAACATGTGTACAAAGAGCTATAGGGCAGCTAGGGGGGCCAAATCTAAGAATGCTATATGGCATCATGTGAAAACCCCAAACGACCCGCCCTAAAAGCTTCATAGTTTCATATTCCGACGACAACACCAGCCCCAGGAGGATGCTGCTGCCCCGCTTGCAGAAGGAGCCTTCGATTCGAACACCAAGACCGAGGCCTGTGGGTGTGTGTACCCTTACTTGTGAGAAGAAGAACAAACTCCAGAGCCACACAATGAAGTAGAGCTCCCAAAAAAAAGGACGACAAGCAGCTGCCGCTGGAGCCGGCTGGACCAAACTCGGTGGTGGATGACGGTGCAGTACCCGGGCCGAATCATTTAAGCCATCACCCTGCAAGTAAAAGAAGGCCCTAAATCGGAACTCCACAAACCTATACACAGCAAACGGTTGCTTCGGTTGCTTATATATACTATATATATATAGTGAAAGGAAGCTGTGGCCGAGAAAGCCCCCGTCGTCGACGTTAAGCCCTGGAATGAGATGACGGCTGCTCGGTTGGCTGTGGCCCTATAAAAACCTTACTTTTCCAGAACCTTCAACCCTAAACCTTGAACCCTAAACCCCTAAAACCTAAACCCTAACCCGAAACCCAGACAACGATTCCCACCCAAACTTTGTGGTTTTTGAAACCAAAAGCTATATCCAGTGAATCCTCCCAACTCCAAGCTCTATCCCCACAGGCCCAAGAGCAATATGACTGGGCTCTTCTTCACTCTGGCGACCCTTACACGGGACCAATTCCAGAGCCTTTTTCTTCGATAGCAGCAACCTCAAAAAAGCCGCTTTATAAACCGGCACCAAACCAATAGAGCCGGTTTAGGGTTTAGGGTTTTTAGGGTTTCTCTCAAAAATAAAGTGTTCTATGAGCACACAGCCTTATGTTTAGGAGTGTAGACTTTTTTGTCAACCCTAATTTCTGCCCGAGTCTGTGTGTATTTTTACTTGCGAAGAAGAAGAGTGTGTGTTTCTTCGATATATAGACAAAACAAAACCGAGGAAGAGTTTGGCACTGGCTTCCCACCGGAGCCGCCGATCGCCAAGCCGAAGCCGTCTGCGAGGAAAGTGGCCCCGGCCGCCGTGGAGCCGCCCGTGGACCCGCGGCTGAAGCGGCAGATCGCCGAAGCTGAGCAAGCCAATGAGCCGCCCAGCAGAGTAGATGAAGATGAAGAAGAGAAAGAGAAGAAGAAGAAGAAGAAAAAGAAAAAAGAGCCCAAAGCCAAGAAGGCAAAAAAGGAGCCGACCCCACCCCCAAAGGAGCCCAGCCCGACTTCCGAGGGTGAAGGTGAAGATGTTGAAGAGAACAGGGCTCGGAGCTCGGGGCGGGCTCGTAGCTCGGGGCGGGCTCGTAGCTCGGGGCGGGCTCGTAGCTCGGGGCGGGCTCGTAGCTACTCTAGGCGGGCCAGTAGGAGTCGTGCTCGTAGCTACCGGAGCCAAAGGCGAAGGAGCTACCATGGTCGCAGCCGTAGCTACGGTCGTCGGCACAGGAGTGACAGCCGTAGCTACCGCAGGTACAGAGGCGACAGTCGCGGCCGATACCATCGTCGTTACTACCGCCGTTGAATATAATGCAGTTCCCTATAAACCCTTAAAACCCTAAACCCTTAAACCCCTGTGCTGTTTGTG
>CAJNDT010003486.1:0-22552 GCA_905221615.1 Symbiodinium sp. CCMP2592
GTCGCCGAAGGTGATGTCGTCCGGAGCACGGTCAGACAACAGAGGCTCAGGTGCCACAGGCGGGTCGGTTCGCTGAGAGTTTCTCAGACGAACGCCTGCCTTCTCTGCTGCCTGCCGTTGGTTCGAGAAGCCAAGCCTGGACGCCGCCAGGAACTCCTCCCGCTCGTTGTCCCCCAAGTCACGCCAGGCACTAGCCGCCTTTCGTGGACTCAGGCGACGCTGCTGGCAAAATAAGGCGAACGGCTTCACGGCCTTCTTCACGACGCCAGCAGCGACTGCCCTCTGCAGCTGGGTCGCCTGCCTCTTGGCAGGCCGCTTCATGGCGGCACTCAGACTCCGAGCACAAAAATTGCGGATATTGAGAGATTTGACCAAGTCGCACCTTCACCATGTTGTTTGACAGATCACGTACTAACTTCTGCAATCCTCGGGTGTTTTACCTCGTCTGCCATCCTTGAGGGCGAAAAGTGCAATCTGCTGGGTCCACGTCTCAAACTGGACGTGCTTCAGGCATCAGCTGCATGGTTAAAAGTGCAATGCTCCATCAGACTGGACCCAAATGGCCTTCTACTTTTCTACGTCCTCACCTTCGCTGCTGTCAGACTCATCAGACGGTGACGAGACATCCGTGGTTTTCTCAGGCGGTGGCACCGTCGTTGTCTGAGGCGGTGGCACCGTCGTTGTCGCAGGCGGGGGAACCGGAACCGCGGGCGAGGCAACCGCTGTCGAGACAGGCGGCATCTCAGGCTCAGCCCTCTGCGGCTCAGGCACGCGGTAGAATCGCTGGTCGTTGGCATTCTTGACGCGCCCAGCCAGCTCCTGCCGGATGATGCTCTGGAGCATCATCCGTTGTTCAGGCGTCCTCACCACGTTGATGCAGGGCACCCGCTGTTCTGCGGCGACGACGCTCAGGCACCCCGCCCCCGGAGAAAAGTTCACGACACAGGCAATGGGCGAGACCGTGTGCAGCAGCATCCGGTACACCTGTGGGCTCCTGCCAATTCAATTCACCGGCCCAGACAATGGACTCAAACTTGCGACACAGCCAGCAGCTCCTCTCGAAGTGCACCAGAGGGACTGTGTCGGTGTCCTCCACGTGCTCAGCCGGTGCCACCTCCCGGGGCCGAAACTATAACTAGTGCTGCCTGAGCCGTCCCAACATGCTCAGCCCTGCACCTGGCCGCCGTTGTCGGTCACACCCTTTCCACACACCAAAGGGATGACCTGACCGATTATTACAGCAGGATGAATTCGCACATATCCGACTTCCTGGCCTCCTTCTTCTGGCTCACCGTCACCCGGATGAGGCTCTCAGGCGAAGGCAAGGGCACGTTCGGCAGCACCTCAGAGCAACGATTCCCTATCCCCAGCTCCGTCATTAAACTTTGCTCCCAGACGTGTCTCAGTCCGAGACAGGACAGGCGGTGCTCACCACGCCATCAGTCGCCAGCCATTTGTGCTCTTTGGCAGGCAGGGGGTCAGACTTGCACCCGAAGTACATTGTCTCCCTGGCCCCGGCGATGCTGATGAGACTTCCAGCGGTTCCCGTCTTCCGCCTTTTGCAGTTCCTCTCCTCCCTTGGCTGGAAGCATGAACTGCAGTCAACACAAGAACAGGCGGCCAAGCCAAAAAAGGAAACTGCAGTCAAACACAAGAACATGCGGCCAAGCCACGCAGACCGCAAGTAGTCTTTCCGCCCTTGATCACTTTCTTCGCTTCCGATCAGAATAATGCTCTGGGGCGTCGAGCCATGATTCCTGAAAGACTTGAGGATGGTGTTCGAGGCCTTCTGCACGCCGCTATCAAAGGTCAGCCAGCGGTCCTGTCATGCACGGAAAACAATTGAATCCAAGCACCAAGCTTCTGTCTCTGTCCTCGTCCTTGGAAGCCGCCTCGAACACTCGGAAGCAGTTGTCGTACAGGCCACGCTCGAAGACGGCCGGTCGCTGGTACACGTTGTGCACGCGGCTGTAGCCTCCGTTTTCAGCGACCAGCGAGGAGTCGAAGATGAATAACACCGGCTCAGCCTGTCAAGCAACCAAAGAAGATCTGACAAGAGCCTGGTCTATGCATCGGACACGGTCCTTCTGAAGGAGCTGATGTTGCTTCAGAGCATCAGCCCAGGCAGCGGAAGGATTCCTGATGTCGCTTTGGTAGAAGTGAATGTAGAAGGCCATTTCCTCCTGTCGTGCAAACGGAGGACACGAGCTTCGCTGCAAACACTGTACACAGACTCCAGCCTCCACCGCCCGCTTGAGCTGCACTTCGCGGAGTTGTTCAGCCGTGCGAGTCGTCCCAGTCCCAGACGTATCAGTCGTCGGATCCGTCTCGGGCAGCAGCTCACGCGAAGGCTTGGTCTCAAGCGGCGGCTCAGGCTTCAGACGGCCCAATTTCATCTTCCACTCGTCGCTGTACCTGGTCAGCAGCTCCAGGATGGGTCCAAACTCCTCCTGGCAGCTGATCATTTCTGGCTTGCAAAAGCCATGTTACTGTCACAACCACGGACCCGCCTTCTGCCCGGAAGTGACAGCAGTGCTGAAGAGCTCATCGTCATCGCCCCGGAGCATTCCTGCAATCCTTTTACTCAGACTGCAGTACGGCGGCTCGCTGAAGGCCGCGACGGATACCAAGCCGCCTTGCTGAGCCCACTCCTTCGGATTCAGACACCTCTGCAGAGACTTCTGAAAATCCATGGCCGTCTTCTTGTCAAGTGCATCGTCCGGGATGGGCAGATGGCTCAGCCGCTCCAGCACGATGAAGCGAAGATGCAGCATCCCTGTCGCTTGCATCGCCTGGTCCCTGTTCAAGTCACGCATGTGGGTGTTGGTCGACAGGGACACACCCAAATGGTCCTTCAGGCTGCTGTCCTCCCGCATCTCCTGGGCAGAACTTCCAAGAAGATCTGAGGTTCGACAGTGGCTGCTGAGGCAAGGACCTGACAGATGAGCGACATGACGAAACGCTGCTCCTCTTTGGACTTCAAGCTGTTGACCCTTGGTATCTGACGGCATGCAGTGTGTGTGTGTGTGTGTGTGTGTGTGTGCTGAGATTCTTGTCTCATAGGACGAGGTGCACGCGAGTGACGATGCTCCACTTGCCGAATCACGTGGTCGAATTATTCACATACTGGCACGCCTTCATCGACTCAGTCATGCCGGCCGCATTCGTCTTGTCAAGCATAGTGGTGAGCTTTTGCACCTGGTCAGATGTCTTCACCTGTCGGGTTCAGGGCTTCGGTTTTAAGAGTTTCAGGCCAGGAATCCCGGGCCTTGTAGGCTTCGCGGTTCCAGCGGATGTTCTTCAACAACAAGAACACCTCCTCGTGAGTGGAGGCCTTGTGTTGTGCTGACAAGGCGGCCCGGATCCTGGCAAGAAGCCAGTCACTACTACGGATCCTGGCAATGGGACAGTCACTACTAAACCCCGGCCGGGGTCCTCGTCAGACGCGAGGCGAGGTTGAACGGCATCGCATTGGAACACTCCATAGCCTTCTTGCCGATGTCCTCAGATGCCTGGATCAGACTGACCACGGTCCCTGCCTGGTCAGACGCCTTGCCACGCACCATGGAGATCACGATGCGGCTGCTCAGGCGGCGGTACTTCTCGCAGAGGTCGCTGTCAGACGAAGCCGCCGCCTTGCCGAAGGCCCATACCAAGGCCGCAACCTTGGTATGGTCCTCAGGCGACAGCACGATCTCGCCTGACTTGGTCTCATCAGACGTCACCGTCGCCGACACGAAAAGGGAGGTCTGATCAGACCTCCCTTCGAACCAATACTCGGCCGCTTCAGACAGCACCTCAGGCGGTGGCACCTCCAGGGTCTCCACAGAAACGTCCTTCAGGCTCGCTGAGAATGTGGAGGCCTGTCAGACGAGACCGAACCGCCAATTGAGAAGTCAGTAACAATCTAAAGCCAGCCGGCCTCTTTCAGGCTCGAGCCCTGCCAGGCATCTGGAAGAATGGAGTGAGTGCCGACCTTCTCCGCCTTAGCCGGAAAGAGCTTCTTCTTCTTCAAAAAGTCCAGGGCCTCTTTCACGGCTTCACGCCCGGTCTCCATGGCAAAGTCCCCAGACTCCACCTCGGCAGCCTCAGCCGCCGTGGCCTCAGCCTTAGCTTTGGCAGTTGCCTTGGCCGCCTTCTTGGCCCCACTCGTCCGGCCAGTTTTGGGAGCCATGGCTTTCGGATTCGGAAAAGCCCCGGAAAAGGAAAGGCTAGAGCCGGGGCAGAGCGGCCCTCAAAGCCGCAATCTCTAGAGCCGGGGCAGAGCGGCACACTGCCGCCTCAACAAGCTCCCGGTCTTCTCTGACTTCTCAAAGCCGCAATCTTGCGGGGAGGAGGTGGTCAACCCATCATGCCAAGCCGACTTCTGAAACGATTCAGCCGACAGTCCCGGCCTTCTGAAGAGATCGGCTGTTCGGAAATCCAGGGCCAACAGAGAACGTACCTCAGGCATGCAGGGCGATTGAGGCGAGGGTCAATCGTTCAACTTCTAACTGGCTGAAAGAAAGTTTGTGAGATAGTTGCACGCCAAACCAAGTGTGCAGGAATACGCCTCGGCCCGGGGCCGAGGTGTATTCTTGTACACCGCGACAAGATGACATCTATGCCAGGTCATAATAACACAATACAAGGCCATCTGATGTACGCCGAGCCAAGTGTGCAGGAATACGCCTCGGCCCCGGGCCGAGGTGTATTTCTGTACGCTAGGCAGACCCGACGACTATCTCACAAACTTTTATTCGGCCAGTCGAAAGTTCTTAGGCAGCCACTCCTCGTGGACCCATCGCCATGACGTCCAGTCTCAGACCTGCAGAGGTCAATTCTCTGGGTCCAGTGGCCTTCCCCACTTGGGAGCGGTTGGCTTGCAGAAGCTTACTCAGTCTTTGCACCTCGGGTCTGACTCTAACGGCACGCTAACGGAACCACGGCAACCACACCCATGACGGAAAGATATGTCCGAAGCTTCTGCTGTTGGCCATTTTGTAAGGAGATAATGCTCCGGGAGCTACCACAGTTCGAAGGGCTACGAGATTGACAATTTTCTGATGTTTGTCCAAAACACTCTGCACGCTCTTGCTTTGGAAATGCGAGCACGACTAGCATGGTCAGCCGTGAATATCGTGGTGTAATCCTCTACTGGCAAGTTAAAAATCCCCAACCGATTTGGACAACTTTGACAATATTGATAGGGTGACAGCGACATTATGATAATCATAGACAACCTGCCCTGGGGTTACATGGCTTAAACTTCCCTTGACTTTTCAACCCGGGCACGTGGACCCTTTCCGCCTTCGGACGTCGAATCCCCGTGCTTGAAGCAGGACTTCTTGGCCTCAGCCGCAAACAAGTAGTGTCGTTCTGTCGGAACTCCAACGGGTATCTTGGCTCCAGGCCTTCTGCTGGACATGGGCCTGGGTGCGACTGGCACTCAGGCTGTGCAGCCGGCATTCCAAAATTGCACACACGAACACAAGTATTTTCTTCGGCTCCCTCATTCAATGTCAAAAACCGCAAGCTCGGAAGCTCCAGACTGATCTTGGGTGCTTCTGCCGTCTCAGATCAAACGCCGGCACAGCCTCGCCTACTACTCAGCCGAATCATTCATGCTGGAGTTGTCGCTGTCAGGCTCGTCGTCCAACTCCGGGATGCAACCTTCAAATGTCCCACTCAGCCGAAAAGCCCGCTGTCATGGCCCAAGGCGCAAATCAAATGTCTGACTAAGGCGGGCACCGTCCTTGATGAGGTCCACCTTCTTCCGCTTCAGACTTCTCAGGCGGCTCATGGTGGCCGAAATCTGCCCGTCAAGCTTGGAGACCAACATCTCCTTCATGCTCTTCTCAGACCAAACCACAAGCTTCACCTCGGCCTTGAACATCCTCAGGCTTTGCATCTCGATCTGACCAGGGCTGATCCAGTAGTCCTGTGGCAAGTGGCGGAAAAAAACAACGGCCCCGATACGACGAGAGTGTCTTCGTGCTGCCGGGCGGCGACAAGGGGGCAGTCAGTCAGCTGCAGCTGCTCAGGCAGCTCCTTGAAGAACATCTCATACAGCAGAACCCTTGGATCGTTGTGCGGTTCGGGCGACCGCAAGCGGCCGCAGGACCTAGACCTTAATTTTTGGCCAAGACACTCAGCCTTCTTCCCACGACTCATGAGAAACGCAAGGAGGGCAGGCCCGCTGAAGCCGGTGAAGTACACGTGGGGCTTCTCAGACCGTGTATTCCCGGGTGTGTTGCGAAACAAAACGTTCGACATGGACATGTTCAGGCTGGAGTCCACCAGGCGGTAGAAATGCCACGGCCCTGAGGCTGCCACTGTGTCGTTTAATTAGGGATCACAATTATTTCAGCTTCAGCAACCCCACAACTCCCTGTCCTTCGGCAGGCCCACGATCATCCTCAGTCTTGATGTACTCTCCCGCATGCACGTTCAGCTTGGCCTCGAAGAAATCCATGGTCATTGTTTTCGGCGGCGGCGGACGCAAGATGGTCTGAACCGGAACTCGGAACAAAGGGGCTCCTGTCGCTCGTCCGTCAGTCGCCACGTGCGAGATGATCCTGTCCGTCATAGCCGACGTTGGGTCATGGACCGTCAGGCGAAGGAACTTTGTGCTGCACCCCATGAACTTCATGATGTTTGTGGAACCAGTCCACGAGCTGGAGCCGGAGGCCGCCGACACACTGACACCGTCAGCCTCCGCAGTCTTCGTCTTCCTCCTCGTCTTCTTCTCAGGCATCGGCGGAAGGGCATCGCTGACTTTCAAGTCCAGCCTTAGTTACCAGACTGCCAATAAACTAAAGAAATTACATGACCGAATCACGTTTTTCGATCAAGCCGCTTTCTGGCTTCAAGCCTTGCCGCTGCGACAAAGCACGCCTCGGGCGAGTCAAAAAACTCGTAGTGCTGCATCTGGGCCGCCTTGACGTCGTCCCGAATGGCAAAGCCGAGCATGGCGAAGGACAAAACAGCACGCGATCCGTCACAAGGAATTTCAGGCAGCTGGGGCCGATGCAATATCAGGCCGGGCAAACGATGACAATCATTCAGGCTCAAGCAGAACCACGGAAGCAAGGGGAGTGCCAGTCTGAGGCCGCAACTCCCCAATCACACGGTGGAGCAGCAAGTCGAAAGTGAAAGATACCTCAGAAGAGCGGTGCTTGCAGGCATTCACGAAAAAAACTTTGCAGCCACTACTGCTTCAGAGACAGTCACCAGCACAGGTCAGAGGCAGAAGAACATCAGCAAATATTCGCACCCTGGCCTATACCGTGTACTTGCAAAGTCGTATGCAGTGATTGAAACAGATTAGGAATTCCTAATTACTCTGATTTCCGTGCTTCAGTCAACATCATCACACAAAATTTTAAGAACCAAGATATACCTAAAGCCTCCATGAGTGTACAGCTTGCATCCGTCCTAATTCCGGCCATAAGGCCTTTGACTGAAACACACACCGACGCCCAAACCATTGCAGACAAATCATCTTGGACACACAATTGCTTCACAAAACGCAGTTAACTGCCAACAAAAAAACAACCCGATGGCACTGAAGACATATCTTCTATCCACTTGACTCATAGGAACCCTATTAGATGCAATTTTTTTATGCGGCAATAATTACACTCCATAGTGGAATCTGTATTAGGTGCATTATACTTTGTCTTCAGTGCAACAGTGCTGCACTGAAGACAGCTGTAATTGCACTGAAAACAAAAGCCCTTGAGTATATTGCTAATGACACTCCATAGTGGAATCTGTATTAGGTGCATTATACTTTGTCTTCAGTGCACCAATGCTGCACTGAAGACAGCTGTAATTGCACTGAATACAAATCCAATATAACTATTTTTACACTAATTAAAATTACACTCCATAATAGAATCTGTATTAGGTGCATTATACTTTGTTTTCAGTGCAGCAATGCTGCACTGAAAACAACTGTAATTGCACTGAATACAAACCCACTATTAATATACTTCCCTAATTGCATTCCATATTGGAATTTATATTAGGTGCATAATGCTTTGTCTTCAATGCAACAATGTTGCACTGAAAACAATTGTAATTGCACTGAATACAAACCCACTATTAATATACATCTCTAATTACATTCCATAATGGAATTTATATTAGGTGCATAATACTTTGTCTTCAATGCAACAATGTTGCACTGAAGACAGCTGTAATTGCACTGAATACAAACCCACTATTAATATACTTCCCTAATTACATTCCATAATGGAATTTATATTAGGTGCATAATACTTTGTCTTCAATGCAACAATGTTGCACTGAAGACGGCTGTAATTGCACTGAATACAAACCCACTATTAATATATTTCACTAATTACATTCCATATTGTAATTTATATTAGGTGCATAATACTTTGTCTTCAACGCAACAAGGTTGCACTGAAAACAACTGTAATTGCATTGAAAACAAACTAATTCCATTAAAATACTGATCCAATTACATGTATTGCAGTCCAGCTAGAGTGTTTGTTACATGCACGCAATTGCATTTGAAATCTATAAACAAATGTAAAACACTAATTGCATTCCATAATGGAATCTGTATTATCATTGACCCTTTGCACCGAACCAGAACCACAAGGTTTAGATCCACAGGGCTTTTTCGACAGAGTTGGCTTCTAAAGAGGTTTACAGACTTTTAAAAACTTTCAAATGCAAGAAAAACATTCTAAAAACTTTTAGAAGACTTTAAAAGACTTTTAGAAACTTTTAGAAGACTTTTGCAAACTTTAAAAGACTTTTCAAAACTTTAAAAGGCTTTTAAAATATTTAAAAGACTTTTAAAAACATTAAAATACATTTAAAAGCTTTAAAAAGACTTTAAAAGACTTTTAAACGCTTTTAAAAGCTTTTACAAACTTTAAAAAGAATTTGAAAGACTTTTAAAGACTTTAAACAACTTTTAAAAATTTTTAAAAACTTTAAAACACACACAAAAAAAAACTACATTTTTTAATGTTTTTTCCGAGAAGACGAGGATGAAGAAGACCTGGCACAGGGTTTACAGTTTCAGGGTCTTTAGGGTTTGGGGTTAGAAGGCAGAGTGCCATAGTATTAGGGGTTTGAGGGTAATGAAAGGGTTAGGGTTAGAGTTTCAGGGTCTTTATTATATTTAGGGTTTGGGGTTAGAAGGCAGAGTGCCATAGTATTAGGGGTTTGAGGGTAATGAAAGGGTTAGGGTTAGAGTTTCAGGGTCTTTATTATATTTAGGGTTTGGGGTTAGAAGGCAGAGTGCCATAGTATTAGGGGTTTGAGGGTAATGAAAGGGTTAGGGTTAGAGTTTCAGGGTCTTTATTATATTTAGGGTTTGGGGTTAGAAGGCAGAGTGCCATAGTGTTAGGGTTTGAGGGTAATGAAAGGGTTAGGGTTAGAGTTTCAGGGTCTTTAGTATTTAGGGTTTGGGGTTAGAAGGCA
Organism: Symbiodinium sp. CCMP2592; assembly: GCA_905221615.1. NCBI lineage: Eukaryota > Dinophyceae > Suessiales > Symbiodiniaceae > Symbiodinium > Symbiodinium sp. CCMP2592. Next base: position 9,448 of record CAJNDT010003486.1, read on the forward strand.
GAGTGCCATAGTATTAGGGGTTTGAGGGTAATGAAAGGGTTAGGGTTAGAGTTTCAGGGTCTTTAGTATATTTAGGGTTTGGGGTTAGAAGGCAGAGTGCCATAGTATTAGGGGTTTGAGGGTAATGAAAGGGTTAGGGTTAGAGTTTCAGGGTCTTTAGTATTTAGGGTTTGGGGTTAGCAGGCAGAGTGCCATAGTGTTAGGGTTTGAGGGTAATGAAAGGGTTAGGGTTAGAGTTTCAGGGTCTTTAGTATATTTAGGGTTTGGGGTTAGAAGGCAGAGTGCCATAGTATTAGGGGTTTGAGGGTAATGAAAGGGTTAGGGTTAGAGATTCAGGGTCTTTAGTATATTTAGGGTTTGGGGTTAGAAGGCAGAGTGCCATAGTATTAGGGGTTTGAGGGTAATGAAAGGGTTAGGGTTAGAGTTTCAGGGTCTTTAGTATATTTAGGGTTTGGGGTTAGGAGGCAGAGTGCCATAGTGTTAGGGTTTGAGGGTAATGAAAGGGTTAGGGTTAGAGTTTCAGGGTCTTTAGTATTTAGGGTTTGGGGCTAGAAGGCAGAGTGCCATAGTTTTAGGGTTTGATAGTATTAGGGATGCACAAATCGCGTGAAGTGGCTACGAACTGCTGGATGTTGCGCTTTTCTGCGTTGACCACACTGTCAAGCGAATCACGTGCAGGCGAAGCAGGGTACAGCTGGGTGACGCGACAACGTCTGGCACTCTGCCTTCCCAGCTGCTGGCACTCTGCCTTCCCGCCTCAAGATCCATTAATTATTGCCACCCCAACTTTGCACTCAGCTGGTCGGTCAAAGGTATTGCTCCAGCATCAAGGTCAGGAAGTTCCCCCGGACCACCGAGACGGATGGCAACAAGTGAGAGGTGTTTCATCTGAAGGACAAACTGCCGTTGTTGTTCATCTTCGTCGTTCCAAACATAAACAAAATCACAAACGAGAGAAACGCGCGGCAACTCCAGCGGTTCTTCTCCTTCACCCACCTGATAACACTTCGGGAAGGGGCCTTCGTACCGTCGAAGAAGCCTGAGGCCTCCTGTAATGCGGGAGCCAATACGTGGCCAGTAACGCAGGTAGCGAACCATGATTTCCCAAGGCACGTCGTCATAAACTTCATTCCATCTCTCAGCTGGTTTCCACTGGTCAGGCGCTTTGGCCAATTTTTCGCAAGCGGTTTTGATCAAGATTGGGGAGAGCTCGCCTCTGAAGAAACACTCTCCTCGTTCGATCGGGGCGAAATGCATTGCTCTGGACGGCTACTGTTCAGTCACAAGCACGCACGGCTTCAAACCACATGTGCTAGTTTGTGCGGCTTCCGGGTTGTGGCACTCGAAATGATTGTCCATGTGCTTGCACGTGACAAATTCCACATGTGTGAAAATGCGAACATGCTTTCGCAATCCGTCTTCCCCAAGCAGAAACACACAGTCTCTCGGACGCATTCCAATCTAGCAGGACCCGCTGCCATCAATGCAAGCACACAGACAGACACACAACTTTTCTTTGCAGCGCAGGATGAATCCTCTAGTTGTTGCCAGGCCTCCTGGTCGGGCCACAACAGGGCCTATGGTCAATGACGTGTTGTCTGGCCTGCGCTTCTGTCATCTTGGAAGCCACACGTCCCCAGTGATAGGGTACGAGGTGGCTCCACTCGCCTTCAATGCCAGACACACATGGGTTCATGTAATGTGACACAACACACAGCAGATCAGGCAACCACATCGAAGCTATAACAAATGTTCCGAATCTTTCCAAGAGACCGCCGTCTGTCACACGAACTCGGAGAAACCATTTTGCTTTGTCAGTGCCACCAGGATTCGGGTCGTACTTCATCTCACCAGCGATCTTGGGACACAGGGATTGCAGCAGGCACCTCCGGCATCTCAGCAGGAGGGGCTGGCACTCTGCCTTCCGCGGCCTCCACGTGATTATCAGGCTCCGGCTCCACCGGCACCTCAGCAGGAGGTGCTGGCACTCTGCCTTCTGCTCCCTCTTGACCACTTTCATCAGGAGGCGCGGGTTGCTTCCTGGGCAACATACGTGGGCGACAAATCTTTCTCTTGGCTTTCCGTTTGGCCTGTGGCTTGGCCTTTGCTTTGGTCTTTGCTTTGGCCTTGCCCTTTGCCTTGGCCTTTGCTTGCTGCGTCTTGATGGCCTGCCAGGTTTGATGCACCCTTTTGATTCTGCGTTTTCTGACTGCGTCTGAGACCATTTTAAATTCCTGTTTGTCCTCAGCAAGCAGGTCGTCAAGAACCAGCTCATCAACAAAGTCCCCCATGATAATGTCATCCTCATCCTCATCCTCTGTTGAATCTTTGGCTGTCGAATACATAGCCTCAATTTTGCGCATGAAATCCTCATCTTCCGGAAGGTGATGAGAAGCGATCAGGCTCATGAGCTTTGGACGGCGCATTCGTTGCAGCTCCTTTCGCTTTTTTTCGTCTACGTTTCCAGTCTGGGAGATCACATGCTCGGCGAGATTCTGGCAGTCTGCGAGAGTCCGACATGCTTGTGACATTTCCCTCAGTCGAGTCAGCAAAAACAAGCACAGCAAAACTTATATAAGTTTATTGTACTATTTACTGTATGGGTCGACAGTTGACAGAATCCTAAATGAAAACATGTCACTTGGGATGCTGCAACATATAGGATAGAAGTGACACTGAGCTTGTAGCACAACGACGGAGGCAAATGAAGCCATTCCAGAAGACTGCCTCTGTTTCGATGACTTCCCAATACTGGGGCTCATACAAATGAATCCAGCAGGCCTTGACGCTGGAACCATCCGGGCACTCTGCCTTCAAAACAAAATATATCTCTCCTGTCGACTGGTCCTCATGCTGGACCACTGGCCACATGAGAGCAGCCCAGGTTTTTGCCCCAAGAGAGAGATAGCATGTCAAATCCAAGACATGGTTCAAGATCTTCAAAGGGGCTGCAAGGCTGCTAAACTTCCCAGCACGCAAGGGAACATGCTGAGATGCCAGTCTTGCATCATTGTAGTGAATTAGCCATGACCACGCAGCTGATGCTCGTTCGAGTGTCTCTTCTGACAGGGTGTTCCATGTCTTGTCGCCGACAATCTCGGTATACTGTGACGGCAGCTTGTGGACACATCCTCTGAAGCACAACTTTTGGCGCTTCCTGTCCACATTCCAAAACTCCCTTTCAAAATATTCCCGTTTGACTTTTGCCGGATGCCTGATTGAACGGCTTTCAAAGACGTTTGAATTCTCGATCACAGTTTGAATCGTGGAGTATGTTTGCTTGCGGGTTTTGTTCAACAAAGAATCATTACGAATCTTGTTGTGCACATCTTCCACAATCTTGTTGTCTGGCAGCGTCTGCACCAGAACACTCAGCAGGTGGGTTGCAGGGCATGCTGGTACCGATATTGTTACAGTCCTTTGAGCTGGCACTCTGCCCTCTTGCCCGTCTAACAAAATGTCACCAACTCCGGCACCGTCATCTGCTTCTTCAGGCACAGAATCCTCCATCTCCCCGTCCTGCTCTGTGTCAACATCATCCACGACAATGTCTTCTGACCCCGGAGGCGCCACTTCATATCCCTGTGCCTCCAATGTGTCCAGAAAAAGTCTCGAAGGATGGCTGATTCCAACTTGCAGGTCTGTGAAGAGTTGCCGGGCATGAACACTTGGAGTGGACCGTGCCAATGTCGACTCCAACCTCAAGAGTGATGTGTGATGGCCCTTTGCCTTCAAAGCCGTGATCGTCCGAATTTCTGCATCAGGTGACAGCAATCCCGCATAGGCATCTGGTGGAAGTGAAAAAAGACTGCAAGTCCAGACCCTGTTCATCAGCAAATGCAAGCTCAACATCATGATTTTTTCTGCGGGCTCGTGTAAATCAGTATCCAGATGCTCCTTCCACAACTCGGTCTTCTGCAGGTTGGAGACAATCTGCAACAAATGTTTGTCTGCTTTCCAGGCATCATTCACTGTCATCAACTCGGCATAACCTCGACCATCCTGCGGCGATTTAACGTTTTTTACTTGTTTCCCATACCATGTCCACAACGGTTCGGTCACTTTGTACAATATCTTGGAGTGATCGAAAAGGTCTTCTGTCATGAGATAGTATGCCAACTTGAAGCCCCCCATGCTGGCTTTCAACAAGCTGAGTTCTTTCCGTGGATCAGTGGCACGACCAGCCTGTGACAGCTTTTGCAAATCACCCAGTGCATCTTCCTGCCTCTCACCATTGTCAGAGTCCGGCACTCTGCCTTCGGACTCTGGCACTCTGCCTTCGAAGAGCTCCTTGCCCGATTGTGTATTCGCCGAGTTGGAATACAGGCTGAGTCTTTCCCTTGAGCAAGGGCTGAAAGATTGATCTTCACCGAAATGATCAGCCAGCAGCATTTTGAGGACATGAAACTCATGAAGTTGCTCACAACATAGCTGGTTCCAGCTGAACCATCTGGAGGATTTCACCAAGCTGCCCTTCTTCATGAAGGATTCGACATTTGCAAGCATATGTTCAATCTCATGCTCGTCACCGGATAGCTGCCTGTCTAAGTCATAGGCAATCTTATCTCGAAAAGCGTCCCACAACAAGCTTCTGCTCGGTGATGTGCAGGAAACAAAACTCGCCAGCATTTCCTTCTTCTGCTGGTAGAAACCACCACTTCCAAAGGGTTTATAATTCAGGGCAAAGATGTAAGAGGAGTGAAGTTGTGCTTTCAGGAAGAGTCCTTTGAGGCATCTCGACATGCTGTTTTTGAAATCTCGAATGGCCCTGTGAATCTTGTCACATTTCACATGAATCATGTTTTCACGCATAGCATAGGCCATGCCAGCAAGTCCGATGCTGCCCTGGTCAAGGCCCAAGACCAGCAGTGGAATGTTCAGCCACCACTTCTCTGACTCTGGCAAGACGGGGAGCACATTTGTGATCTCTCCATCCTCAGACATTGTCTTCAGAAAGGAGACATGAGGAAAAGCTGGTGGCACTCTGCCTTCTGGCACTCTGCCTTCTGGCACTCTGCCTTCAGCCGGATCCGGATTGTCCCTCAACCACTGAAAACAGCGGTCAATGTCATTGTCTTCTTTTCCAACTTGGAAAACCACCCTGCTTTCATATCTTTTCACAGGCCTCTGCCCAAGAGAGGGGGCGATCTTGAAAGAGCCCAAATCCATTCGCCCTCTGTGCAAAATCCAGATTTGGTGACTGATCGCTTGAAGCTGCCTGAATGCAGCAATCCTTTCCAGCTTCTTTCGCTTTGATATGTGAAGAAGCAGGTCGTCGTCAAACCGGTCTTGTGGAGAAACTTGTCCAGTCTTCATCACTTGCATGGGTGCAAACACTGCAGCAGAAATCTCATTCGCCCAAGCCACTGTCACAAGACAATCGCTGGTGCTGTGAGTAGACCCATCGGCGATGAAGTTGATTTGTCGACAGTGCTGCATAGCAGTGATAGCTCTCTCCTGGTACAACCGATTGATTCGAAGCTGCCACTCGTCACAGCTGGACTCAGGCACACCTGAGCTGGCAAGTCAAAGAGCGATCGATTCGTTCGCTGCAATCGTTGAGATACAAAAGTACAACTTGGACTTCAACACTATGCGCAAGCAACACCATTCTTCGGCCTCCCATGGAAGAGCTTGGGTCACCGAGGCTACGTCATTTTCGGGAGGGGCCACCTGGCACGTTAGCGCATGTGTCCAGATGTCATAGCCAGATGCCCGCTGGCCGTTGGCCCCAACCCCCCCCTAGACTGCGGGACCCCAGTGCCCTTGCCCTCGCTCCACACCCGGCCAACAGTGTGTCGGTAGCTGCCAAAATTGGCGGGCATGCAGCTGCCGCTTGGTAGAGCAACATACACCAAACCCCATTCTGAACATGTTGGCACTCGTGACAAACACAACCGAACAGCAAGCCGAGCAAGGTTCTCTGCTCAATAAGACAACCATGTCCCAAGAACGGACGGCCTCCCTTCTTTGTTCGGAACCTGGAAGTCTGGCCCGGACAACACGATCCGAGGTCGCAGAAAATCCAGCTAGGTAAGGCAACCTTGAGGAGGTTCGACTGACACTCTAATTACTGTACTTCTGCTCGATATTTGGCCTCCCATGTTGCTGAGGTGGACACTCGGGTGCCGAGCTCGGACCCAGCCAGCACGTTGGCATATGTGTGACTGGCTGTCATCACCAGGTGTCCGCTCTGGTGGTTGGCCCCAAGTCCTCGATCGGTTCCTTCTTCCGCGGTCCGCCAGAGCGACCCCATGCCCGGCCATCGGCATGCAAGCGCGGCTGGTGAATCAAAACTGGACACACCGCGACTTGTTGGTAAGGTTGGTGTGACAAAGAATTCACTATAATCTTAAACAACTGGCTAACAAAACAACATTCTACTATGAATGAGACGGAGGAACACACCAGCTCAACAACACAGCCATGTCCCAAGAACGGCCTCCCTTCTTTGTCCGGTATTGCTTCCGGTGACTTGCATGACTGCTTCGATGTCACCAGGTCACAGCCCCAGCCGGCGCATTAGCCCATGTGCCCGGCTGTCATCTACCCCCTGCCCCTGGGATAGGTTGGCCTCAAGGCTGTGACACAGGCAAACCGAACGCCTCACACATGGCCAATGGTGTGGGGAGCAACCCTGGTGGGGCAGGGGTTTACTCCTTAGGTAAGGCAACACCGAAGAGGTTCGACTGGCACTCTGCCTCGGCACTCTGCCTCTGTCGTCGATCCAAGAGAACAGAAAGCATGTGCTCAGCAGAAAGAGATATAGCCTAATCATGGGTTAGCGGCCTCCCCCATTTGCTGAAATCCACCCCACTCGGCCAAGGTGGGTCGCCATGCTCACAGGGAATATTAAGATGAGAGCGCTGTGCCGGATCCCGATCCCGTCGCAGCTGTTGCTCAGCAGGCCATTTGCACACATGCGCTGTGAAGGATCCCGGAGACTTGCTTTGCTTCGGCGTAAACATCGCCCGCAACGCGCCGATAGAAACAAACCAGGCACAGGCTAACATCACCACCGTGAGTAGCAGGCTCAAGGCACAGCTGGCGGCTGGGGTAGTGGTAACTTACAGCAGGATGCTATGCTGCCACTACAGTTACAGGCCATGCCAAACGATCAACGATAGACCTGATCCCAGGGCCACTTGCGCGCAAAAGTGAGCACAGGCAAGAACTGAAGAAGGCACTATCTCACCCTTCTCTTTACAACACAACTCAAGCGGCCTCCCTTTTAGGATCTCACCGGGGGGGGAAGGACACACCCGCCCCCCATTTAAGCCACCCCCAGCAGGCGCATTAGCGCATCGCCCTGCTGTCATACCCCTCGGGCTGTAGGGGAGTTGGCCCCAAGGGTGGCCGCCACGAGGCCACGCAGGCGTCAGTGGCCAAGCTTTCAGCTCCGGATGGATCGCTGCCCCCAACACGGCCAACAAGATGGAACCTGGCAGGTCTCTAGGGCCCCCTCGGCCAGCCCGCTGCTCAGGTTTAGGTCGGGCAAGCGAATCGACAAGGACGTTTATGATCAAAAGCAAGCACAGCAAACCACTAAACCCTACTAAAAAACCCTTAGAAGTTTTACTGGCACTCTGCCTTTGGCACTCTGCCTTTCATAAATTTGATCACAACCTGACACTTAATGACTACTCACTCGATTCGGCCTTCCATGTTGCGCACTCGGTCGATCAACAGTTCAAGAGCCTCCCCTGCTGCCACCGAGTGGGTCATCATCTCGCACTGACTACTGGCTAGCCAGAGCGTGCAGAGACATAAATGGGGGGCTCCCAGCAGGCACGTTAGCCCATGTGTCCTGCTGTCATAGGGATCTGGTCAGCAGATCCCCGTTGGCCTCAAGAGCCCGAAAATCCCAAACAGCGGCCCGCCACACCCGGCTAACGGTGTGAACTACAAGCTGCCCTGCACTAGCGAACCCTCAGGGAAGTGACCCCGGCTAATGGTGTGCGACTATAAGTTGCCCTGCACTACGTTCTTCCCTCAGAGCCCTGTGCGAGACACAGCGAGTCCTGGGTAGCGGCCACACACATGCCTCCACATGCCGGCAAGCGAATCGACAAGGATTTTCTGATCAACAGCAAGCGCAGCAAACCACTAAACCCTGAACCCTGAGAAGTTTTACTGGCACTCTGCCTTTCATAAATATTAAATGCACAACCTGACTTAAGCATCCCTTTCTGTAACGGCCTCCCCGGCGTCTTTGCAAAGACGAACGTGCTCTGACAGTCATGCGGACCGGAGACTTAGGCCACCCCCATTCGGCCGAGATATGGGGTCACCCCGCTCTGCCATGGGGATATCAGGCGAAGGCTCTCAACGACCACTAGCAGCTGCAAGCATTTGCCCGCGCTATGCTTATGTCGCCCTCTGCTCGCAAAGAAGCAGGACGTCGTGGTCGTCGTGGTGCCATCCCAGAGTTCGCAGCGGATACTTCTGCCCCCGACATTGTGTACCTTCTGCTGGACTTGGCCAAAAGCTTGGCGCAAGAGCCGAACGTCGGGTCGGCCATGGCAAGAGCGGTAGTCGAATTTAGTTCGACTGTGGCGCGGGTACGTGGCATCAAATGAATGTGTGACAAAGAATTCACTAATCTTAAACAACTGGTTAACAAAACAACATTCTACTCCATATCAAATCACCAAGGAACCATGCAGGTCGCTGCGTTCGTCCTGGTTCTTGAGAATGAGGGCTTGTCGCAAAGAGGTCCCACTTTTTGCAGCGCCCTCTAGCAACTTCCAGATGCTTTTGATGTCCACAGTCTTTTCAATGGAACACGCTTGCCCAGAAGTGCCCTGCGAGACGTCACAGGCACACCAGCATCATGTACACTCAAGTAGTGCCCAATGACATACACCTGGAGGACGGCTGACAATGTCTCGGACAGACACTCATGTATGTGCATGAAGGCATTCAAGACTGTCTTGGCAAATCCATGAGCCTGCCCCGACGGTTGAAGCGCTCTGTGTTTTTTGCCATGGTTGCAAAGGCGATGATGTCGTAGATGCTAGTTTCAACCTCCTCCCAATCTCGTGGCACTCTGCCTTCAGATTCATCTCGGAGAGATGAAGACAGCGTCCTTGCATTGAACATAGATTTCCAAAGCTGACGCAAAGATCGGGACGTGTTGCCTGCCAGCGACTTCATCATCCAAGCGGCAAAGCCTGACACCAACCCAGCTGATTGAAGAAACCATGACACTCTGCCTTCATCCAACTGCATGACCAGAGGCTCATCACTGATAGTTTCACCCACACGTACCATAGCATCCTTCAGTTTGCTCTTGTACCATTCCCTGTGGGCGTCTGTCCTTGTGTCGAAGGATGCTTGCAACATGAATCGGGCCAAGGCTGTGGAAGATGCCACATCCTCCTGCACAGCATCAGGGTTTGGCACTCTGCCTTTTTGACTTTGAACATGTGACCCCCAGTTCGCAGCCAAGGGGGTCTTCCTGAGAAGATCACTGAAGAAGTTGTACCATTTGTGGTACTGTCGACGTTCTGAGCCGTTCCTGTTGCTCTCATCGAAAAACAAGTCCAGACGCCACCACAGTTCGCCCTGTTAGAGCCAAGCTGCTCTCGCTGGCAGTTTTGCATCATTTTCCAAGTTAAGCAATTGCCCATCACGGAGCAATAGCATGACCCACAGTTTCAGAAGCATCACCGAAATCCTCCAAAGCAACACTGTACTTGAATCTTACTAAATACTGACACACACCTGCACTAGTGTAACAAGCCCCAGTTCACAACACATTGAATTCTTAAGAAATCAACCCAAAGACTCACGATGACATGTCAGCAGCCACATCATGTCACTCGAACTTGAGACAGGAAACTATCGCAGATGGCACTGAACTGACAACCACATGGAATGATTAAAACAGGCCACCGATGCCTGCAACTGGAGGTCGAGACACCAGCCAGGTCATTGCCACCTGCACGACAGCAGCATACGAACTGAGACAATACCGACAAACACATCTGATCACGGAGTGACTGAAGCTCTCTACATTTTCATTGCACAGCTGCACCAGCTCGGATCACTCAGATCCTTCCACGAGGCGGCGAGGATTTTCCTCGTCACCTCGTGGAGGGAACGGACGGGGTCCAGGGCTCAACCCAGTCCCAACATTGGAAAGCAGAATACCAACAAGACAGAATGTCGAAAGATGAAGCAAGCTCATTTAACTCTAGAGAATTATGGCACTCTGCCTTATTGGCACTCTGCCTTCAGCTACAATTCATGTTGGGACATCACTCATCATATGAAAGGCCACAGCCTTGCCGAACTCCGGGGTGTACTCCTCTGACACCTGAAGATCTTCAGGACGACCGGTGAACTTCTCACCATCTCGATCAACGCAACCAGCACTTCCTCTGACATGGGAAGGATAGCTGCGCCGCATACCATTGATGTGCTGACAGTTGCTCCACAGTTGAAGCGGTTTCAGGATGGGCTGGCCGAAGGCACCACCATAGGTTTTGACCTTCATAGCCTGGATCATTCCCATGACACGATCGACGAGTGGAATGTCGAACAGCATGCTGGAGCAAGGCTGCTCGATCACAAACCGGTTGTCATTCAAAGCCGCGAGCAAAGTCAACAGCAGCGTCACATACATGAAACGATTGCCTTCTTGGCATGCCAGCGATCGCTCAGGTTCTCCCATCCAGTCATTGGCAATGGACCTTCCAGTACTGTATTTACAGAGTTGGACGAAGGAAGAGCATGGAGTTCCAAACCACACCAGGCCGTGTTTGTGTGTTTGACACACAGCATTGACAGCCAGGCGAAGTCCTCTCACAGAAAGAATATCATGATCTGTGCCGTACCTGATGTCCAAGGCTAGCCCCTGCCAGCCAGCACGGAGCATCTCCCGACTGAGGTTGCCCTGCCCTGCAAAGATCTCCAGGAAGTGGAACCTGGCACTCTGCCTTATGTTCCGCTTCCAATGACAAAAGTTGATGAGGAATCTCATCTGTTTCTTCCATGGCCACGAAGTCATGATGGGAAAAGTTTCTGATAACATTTGTTGCCAGATTGATATCATCCAGGAAAACCCACTGGCTTCAAGAATCACATCATAGTTGCACTCAGGCAGAACTTCATAAGGACCTTCATTATGGAACTCCAGAAGCGACGGGTCAACTTCGCAAAGGCGCAGAACATCCTGTCCTCTCGAAATGGCCAAGAATCTCTTCTCCAGTGCGATGTTTGCATCAAACTGCCGCCGAATGTCTGCTAACAGTCTTCTTCTTGTTTCAGCCGGGTCATCTGCTGCTGCAGACATGGCACTCCGAATTGCACTTTGCATGGCACTCTGTCCTATCCGCAAGAAAGTGTAACACCTTAACCTCAAGGGTGTTCGAATTAACAACGTAATTGTGAACCAGCACATTCAGCAGTTGACACACTTGTGAGTCGATTGATCCATCACAACACAAGGATGAGACAGACATGATGCAATCACTCGTTGAAATTCACATGTGGCATAGTTGTTGCAGACCATGACTTCATGCTCAAGCAATCAAATACAGCACTGCCAGACCCTCACTCGATTCTCGTTTTTCTGGTACCGCACACAGCAGTCCATCCATATCACTCGACGATTGCGAGACCACCGAGGTGGCAGCCACTTGTCAGGCAGATTCTGCACTGGCACTCTGCCTTCTATGCAGTCTTTGCTGGTGAGCTAAAATAATCAGGCTTCCATCTGACAAACAGCATTAGTGGAAGAAGCCTCAGAGTCGGACTCCTCACCTTCCTCCATCACATCTGAGGGGGCTCCATCATCCGCTGAGCCGCGCTGACTCCAGCCCGGGTCTTCTTCTGAGATGTGCCCATAATCAATACCCAAACGACCCCGCCCTCCAAGCTCACCAAGACGAACATCTAGAACACCTCCCTCAATCACATCTGAGTCTGAGGCGTGAATCTCACCTTCGGCACGAGCTGGCCCAGTCAACCAGGCATCCGGGCGAGATTCCAAACGAAAAAACATTTGACCACAAACTCCACTTTCGAACTCATCTGGCACTCTGCCTTCCGGCACTCTGCCTTCTGGCACTCTGCCTTCAGTAGCTCCACTGTTGGCATTATTGTTAGGGCAAGGATAGCCATTTTCAGGCATCGGCCTTGGCGGCACTATTGGTGGCGGCGGGTTGTCTGGAGCATTGAAACACATGGCACAAATTCGCCGTCCCAACTGCCGACGTTGCATCTCTTCAGGGGTAAAGTTCTCAAGGGTGACCAGAACAATGCGGCCCTCCCTAACAGTAACCACATCCGGCTCGAAGTTGATCATGATCGGGGTCTCCATAATGTCCAACGCTTCTGCCACAGCTTGGGCAATCTCAAACTCATGTCGCGCAGGGGCGGGAGTTCTTGGGAAAGGTGGCTGATTCACAGGTGTTGGCGGCGGCGGACCCCTGGGTGGCCCTGGCACTCTGCCTTCCGCCCCACCGCATTCTTCACCAATGCCATTCACACCGGTTGGCGGCACTCTACGAGGCCGTCGCTTCGGAGTCCTCACCCGGCCGATCCTCCCCGCTGCTGCCGGTTTGGCCTTCGGTTTCGGTGCCATGGTGCTTAACTTTAAATATCTTTGATCCAACAAGCTGCAAGCAACTCTATGTGTTGGATAGTACGAACAGGTACTAGAAGTTGATTGTCATGTCCGTTTCAATACCACATGCAATAGGTTCCACTGGACGACACAAGCATTTATGCACATGATCATTAGATTAACACATATTTGAAGACAGAGTGCTATTAATAGATGATGTAGTGTAATGTTCGAAAGCAGTATGCCCAATAATAAGTGTATGCATATAATCCATACATATATCTATATGTATGTATGTATGTTATACATATACTTAGGTCTATGTGTAAACTTACCACACACAGTAACGGTTTAGGGTTTAAAAGAGCTTCAGGGTTTTAGGTTTTAAGGAGGTCCATGGTTTAAAGGTACTTCAAGGCAGAGTGCCACCTAGTTTATGCTTAATCATACGATGTGTTACTACTCGTAGGGATTTGGTTGGGTTAGCTGGACTGTGCCGATTCAATGGGATTCGATATTGTATAACTAGCT
>CAJNDT010003487.1:0-22551 GCA_905221615.1 Symbiodinium sp. CCMP2592
CCCGCAGGCATTCAGAGTCCAGCCAATGCCCGGTGCCTGCTCGTACAGCCGAATCCTCACCTCTGTAGCAAGCACACAGGCACACGCAGCATGACAAATGTACCGCAATACGTGCAGTATCACTGCCGGCTGGGCAAAGGATTCGGCCTGGTCGTTGCCCCATGAGCTCTCCACATTGCAGGAGAGGTCATCGTACCGGCTGCCGAAACGAATCGGACCCGTTGGAGGATTCCGACCTGACAAGGCTTTAACGCTGGGATCGGGTACGGCTACTGCAGTCACTGAACTCTGGAATACCCGACTGTAACAACTAACTAACATTCATTAGCCGGCCTCTTGCAAAAGCTCGATCGATAAATTCTTGTGGATACTCTCTGATGCGGAATCTTGCCGACATGCCTGCCAAAGACTCACGAGGAACCCGAATCACAGAAATAAATAGTCGAACAAGTGGAAGTTCCAAAGACTGCTTCCAATATGAAGCTGAAGCGGCTGAAATAATCGGCCCAACGCAGGCACTGCGGTGGATGTTGGCAGGTCTTCCTCAAAGTAACGGTCCCATGGAAAGTGCAATCGCTTCCAGGCACCAGTCACAATCGTTCTCTCTGAATAGCCGAGCTGCTAAGTGCCTTTGTCACCGTCCTCCTGGCATGCACGTTGGCGATGAGGATGTAGCCTTGCAGCAAGCAACACACTCCCCTGGAAAGTGCAGTCGCTCCCAGCCACAGCCGCTATCATCGGATTTTGTGAAAGAATACAGCCGAAGTGCCGTGTCACGTGAGGCTTCTGAGATGCGGCCTTCGTCGAATGTTCAGGATCAATGGGATGTGCTGTGCCAAGCTGCTACTTTGGGCTTCAAGGGCAGATTGCTAATTCTGTTGCACAGAATTGCAGCAAAGAGTCTCAGCCAGCAGAAGCTCACTCCAGGCACGGACACAAGGCAATGGCTGGATGTTAAAAACTCCACACGCCTCTCAGGCTGTTAAGTATAATATCGGGAAGGGCCACTGTCTCCATGTAACAGCTCAGACATGCATGGCATAATTTTCAGGGAAGCTTAGAACTACTGGCAGGATCAACCATGTCGCATCTCCACAGAAGCTCAGACTAAGAACTCAGAATGTCCTGGTGTCTTGACTGCTGGACTCCCGGTGTGATAGCTCAGACATGCAAAGCTGCAGAGCTGAAATATCTTAATGGTTGAGGGAAGCATAGGACTGCTGGCAGGATCCATAGGTTGCATCTCTACAGAAGGTAAGAAAGCACGTGTCCACGTGCCCTCGCTGCTGAACTCGGGCCATGCGTCAATGAGTCAAACAGTGCTCCCAACTCATGCAAACTTATGCAACGAAAGAGCAGGAACTGACTTGTGCTTCTGCCTGGATCATAACCTTCAGCTCCAACTGGGTGCTAACCAAATCCATTCTGACATGCAGACATTTTAAAGAACATGACGTCAACAACATCCATCACTGCACCTGACCCGCTGAGTTCAAGGCCAGTTCATGGTGGCGGCGAGAAAGACCACATGTGTGCATGCGTGTGTGTGTGTCTGTGTGTGTGTGTGTGCGTGTCTGGGTGTCTGGAAGAATATCGACAAGGACCGAGGACGACCACTGACCCTGTTGCTGGACACCCCCCCTCCACTCGACAAGTCTCTATATGTTCCTAACTAGGAACTGCTACTGCTAGTAGTAGTAGCAGTAGCAGTAGTAGTAGTAGTAGTACTAGTAGTAGTAGTAGTACTACTACTACTACTACTACTACTACTACTACTACACCCCACATCCCAAATGACCGAAACGGATCACACGAATGATGACTCCTAACAAGGGCCACCCTGGTCTAGGGTCACCCTTTGCACTTCCCGATATATGCTCATATGTATACATATATGTATATATGTATATATATATATATACATATATATATACATATATATATATCTCTCTCTCTCTCTCTCTCTCTCTCTCTCTCTCTCTCTCTCTCTCTCTATGGCTGTATCGTTTTCGGATGGCAAGGCCTCGGCATCGATATAAAGCATACCACTACTGAGTATAGCATATATAATGTACTGAAATGCAGTGAAGTGACTAGTGACTTGACTAGTGACTAGTGTGCAGCAGAAGCCTCAGATACAGAGAAATCACAACTCACACCTGCTGGCCTTGTGCTTCCGACGCGATCGGTCCTGTCTGCAAGCTTCTGCATCCAGTCATGATGCAACGGACAACTGACACATGTGTCGGACTCCATGATGGCCTTCTTCTTCTTCTTCTCCAACTCGGACCCTAAAGCAGCCTCGAAGTCGGACATGGGTATGGTAATGCTGTCATGCAGCCACGAAAAGAAAGACGTGCATCATGGCCTCTGTGCTCTCCTCCTCACCCTGCAAGTCGGAGATGTGTATGGTCATGCTGTCATGCACCCACGGAAGCACAAACATGCATATTGCGATGCAAGCTTTGCATGGCCTCCTGCGACACCAGTGAGATCGGCGACAGTCGGGCCGGCAGGGGTGCTGCTTTGGAAACTAAAACTGGTTTCCAAAGCGGCTGCTGTGGGGCAGCAGGCATTGGCTTCGGCCTTTGGGGTTTGGGTTGCCTGGCCTGTCCGGCCAGGCAACCCGAAGTCGGTCCCGCTGCTGGAGTCGGTCCCGAAAAAGTGTCGTGTGGAGGAGGGGTCTTCGGTGGAGGAGGGGGGGGTGGAACCGGGGGTGGGTATGGGACGTGGACGCCCAGCACTGGTGCAACCGGTGGCGGCCAGTTTGTCTCGGGATCCATGGTTGCTACTCGGGCCCGGCTACACTGCTTGCTACTCGGGCCCGGCTACACTGCTGCTGCTACACTTCTACAGGATCTCTACTGACTAGAGCAAGGATCGGCCATGCTTGCTCGGGCCTCTTTTTTGTTGTGGAGATGCTGCGGCTACACTGCTGCTGCTACACTTCTACAGGATCTACTACTGACTAGAGCAAGGATCGGCCATGCTTGCTCGGGCCTCTTTTTTGTTGTGGTGATGCTGCGGCTACACTGCTGCTGCTACACTTCTACAGGATCTACTACTGACTACAGCAAGGATCGGCCATGCTTGCTCGGGCCTCTTTTTTGTTGTGGTGATGCTGCGGCTACACTGCTGCTGCTACACTTCTACAGTAGGATCTACTACTGACTAGAGCACCTGGAATTGGTTTTGGCATTGGCCCAGAATACACAGACATGGAACTGTCAACTGCAGGAGCTGATGCTCTTAGGATCTTAGCAGTCTTAGCACCAGGAGAGCCAAATAGCACTGCAGAACTACATGCACAGGCAAACTCATGCCGAGTCAGAATGCAATGCACATGGAAGCTGTCAAGGCTCAAGACTCTGACTCTCACTGAGGACATGACGTTCTGAGGCAAGCGACGGCAGGAGATTCGGGCCCGGCCTTTTCAGAATCAATATTTGACGGCCCAAGGTCGGCCGTCAACTCACAATGCAATGCCGCTGGCAACTCTCAAGGCTCAAGACTCTGACTGTCACTGAGGACATGATGTCATGAGCTAAGGGATGAAAGAAGCATTGGGCCAAGTCCTGGAACGAGTCTTACCATGAATCAATCGATCAATCAATCCATCAATCTATCAATCAATCAATGAATCATGGGCCATGGAGAGAAAATCTCTGCTAGTCGGTCCACGGTGCAATGCACAACCGAAGAAACACGCCAATGCTCAACCAGAGTCCCGGCCGGAGATGGTCCCAAGCATGCACAGAAGCAACATGCCGGATCACACTTCTCTTGGCGATCGCAGGCGCCACCAGCCGGAAACTGCTACATGATCGCTGGGAGACAGCCAGTCAGCGGCTTGCTGCTGTTGGGAAATCGGACCGAGAGCCGCACAGCGGCTGCTGTGCCCAAAGCGCCTGCCTCAGCCATGCAGTCCACCCCCCGAAAGCAGGAAAGACTATACCTATGCAGCAACATGTGAGGTCCTGCACATGCAAGTGCAACGACGGCACTGTTTCCACATGCCAGGCGTCATGGTCACTGCATGTTAAGTTGCACCTGCTTTGGCGATGGCCGGTCTTCCAAAAGATGACCAAGGTTTGCAGGGGCCGCCTTAGCCTTGGCCTTGCCCTTCATTCGGCCCTTGCCCTTAGTCGCCTGAGTCGATCCCGCAGATGACGATGAGAAGTCGGGCTGATGCCAGAGATGGTGCTGCAGCTGCCTGGGGGCCTTCTTTGGCCTAGCCTGGGGGGCTGCTGAAGTCGGTCCCGCAGACGGCGATGAGAAGTCGGGCCGACGATAAAGACGGTGCTGCAGCTGCCTGGGGGCAGTCTTTGGCCTAGCCTTGGGTGCTGCTGAAGTCGGTGTCGAAGATGACGATGACTCATGTGTCTCCTCCTCTGACTCTGACGGCATGTGGCGTTGATGAAGATCATTCGGAGGATCTGCACGAAACGGCGATGGCTTTGCTCTGGGAGTCGATCCCGATGAAGGCTTGCCCTTCTGGTGTTGGCCTCTCTTGTGCTTGTTCTTTCTGTCTGCTGAAGTCGGACCGTTCTCTTCAGAAGGCAAAAAGATAGCCTCTCCTTTGCCGCTCTTGACCTTGTTCTTGCGGTCTGCTGAAGTCGGATGGTTCTCTCGAGGACGCAACATCTTTCGACCCCGAACCTTTCGAGTCTCGGTTACTCGTCTGCTTCGCCTGTTCTCTTCAGGTGGCAAAACGACAGCCTTTCCTTTGTCGCCCTTGCCCTTGTCCTCAGGGTCTGCTGAAGTCGGACCGTTCCTCCGAGGCAAAAAGATTGGCTTGCCAAAAGGGCACATGTGGCGGCCCGGCATTTGCAAGCGAGTGTGAATTACTCGTGTGCTTTGCTTCTACGGTCGTATATCCAGATTCGAGCCAATACTACCAAGGCATGCAAAGACATCCAACAATCGACAACAGAGCAAATGCAGAGTAAAGAAGCCCGGGCCCAAGACAATCCGACCAGATCATGTGGCCCATGCAGTCACGGCCTGTTACGGATGAGGTTTTGACAGTCCGCCCTGACTCGGTCCGAGTGTTTTTAAACAGCCATGAGTCAGTGCCAATGAGTCGCTCGTCTCTCTCTGTCTCAGCTGCTGTGGTTGTGCACGAGCTGCAATCCGAACGCAAGACGCCATGCTCTGACTTCTCACCCTTGGACCATTGACTTTGGACCGAGTCGAAGCCTGCTGCAAAGCCTCTTCATTCTGCAACACTGGAACTAAGTTACACCGAAGCCTTGCCGTCAGTGTGGTGGGTAGTGCGAAAATGCGACCTGACGTGGCAAGGACTTGGATTCCCACCCATGCGACAGATCTGGGCTAGGATTCGATTCAATGAGTGTGGGACTGGAATCGAATTCGACCTGTAGTCGGTGATAGATAGGCTACCGGGATGCTGCCAGGCAAGGCACCCAAAAGAGATTGCCTGCAAAGAAGACACCAAACTCCTGGGACTCAAGCTGATCTGATCGATGTGGCCTCGAAAGTCAAAATCTCACTAGTCACACCGATGACATGAGCCTGCATTTTGCGAATCCAAGGCTTCGGCACTGCTTCTGTGAAGGAGTTTGGCCCTGCAACAGGGAACTGCAAAGAATAAGACGCAAGTCGAGGCAAGATGCAGTCTGTGGCAGCCTGCAATTACAACCTGTCCAAACTTTTTCAAGCTTGCACCAAGTCATGACTTTGCAGCCAGCTGATCAAGGGCTGGGATTCCAATGAACTGCTCTTATGCGTCCCGCATGAACCGACCAACCGGAGTCCTAAGGCTTTTAAGCCTGAAGCCTTAAGCCTTAAGCCTTAAGCCTTAAGCCTACCTTAAGGCTTTAGGATCAAGGCACTAAGATAGCTCATGTCATTTAAAAAGCCCTATAGTTAGTTAGTCACTCGGTCCATGCAGGAAAAAAAGGCCTACTGCCAGGGATCTCAACACCAAATGCTGCTACTCGGCTTCGCCGCATTCGGTCCCATCGGCTCCGCCGTCCTTGGCTGGACATGGAAAGTGTCACTGATGTCTCGAATGTCGTGATGATGCCATGGGAGGGTGACTGAAGTCCCATGTGAACAGGAAGTCACAGGCACGCTGACTCATAATCAGATTGACTTGCTGGCCACGTGACGCCTTCGGTGACGATGCTGGCGGTGGGAACCTTGCATTCGGCCCGTACCTAGGCTGGCTGTTTCAATTGAATGTGGTGTCACTGTGGATTGTGCCTGCTTGAGCGACCAAGCAACGCTTTCGGGATCACCGGCTTCTTGCTCACCGTCGACCTGAGGCTGCATACTCACTCCATTGCAAAATCAAGCTGCTCACATGTCAATTGGCATTCTGTCTGCTTGCTCCGAGCAACGGCGATGGGACCCTCGGCCGCTTCGGGTTCCTGGATGTCTCGTGATAATTTGACATGTCACGACGAAAACCTGCCGTGGCCTCGTCGAGCCACTTGGCACCGGAGCTCCCGGCGGCTGGAACCCCAGCCCCAGCCTTTAGAACTTGAGGATTGCAGTGGCCAAATGTGCAACCATTATATCAAAACAGCTGACCCTTTCCATGGCCTCTTGATTGCCCGTTTGATCGTCCTCCTGGAAAGCCGGTGCCTGAGACGGTCGGACCCAAGCAATTTGGATCAATCAAGTCTTCAAGTAAAAAGTCTCCTGTTGCCAACTCCTATGTCTCTGTCTTCAGACCAAGGACGCTGCATCGGGCCCATCGCGACGATCTTCAGCACCCGGGGATGCTGAATCGGGCCCCTCGGGCCGAGCTTGAGCAGATCGTGGTGCCTGTGCATCATGTGTGGAACATTTCAGGAGCAGAGGCCCGCCAAGACAAGCCCGACCTTGTTGGCCTTTGCACGTGGTCCCGATGGCTCCTGCACAGTGAAATTGTTTGAGGGCCCAAAGTTATCCAGCACCCTACGTGCATCCGAATAGAGGTATAGCGGCGTCCGCTTTTGTCTGCAACCCAACCACAACCCAATGTGTATGGGAGTATAGGTATCGTGCCAGTCCTGGTCCGGGCTCCAATACAATGGTCCGTCGGGATCCTGCAATTGGAGCTTTGCTTCAGTGTCCGCAGTTATCTGCAACCCATAGAAGTGTACGACGTATGAAGTACAAAGGCAGGCGTTTGCGAGGGATCCTGCAAGCTGAACTTGGTTGAGGGTCCGCAGTCATCTGCAACATAAAGTAGTCTTGAGTATACCGAGTATAGTGGCAGTCCTGAGGTGCAGAAGTACTACTCGGACCCGAGGTGGGATCCTGCAAGCTGAATTTGGTTCAGGGTTTGAAGTTATCCCCAACCCCAGGCTAGTCTTGAGTATACCGAGTATAGTGGCAGTCCTGAGGTGGAGAAGTAGTACTCGGACCTGCGGTGGGATCCTGCAAGCTGAATTTGGTTCTGGGTTTGAAATTATCCCCAACCCCAGTGGTGCATCCGAGTAGACCATCGAAGCAGTCCTGGGGCAGGACATCAGGCGGAGGGCCTGGCGGCGGACCAGGCGGCGGACCAAACGGCTGCGATGCAGCAGAAGTCGGGCCAGCCTGCGATTTTGGTTGATGCTCCGAAGTTACCCGCGACCCATCTAATAATGTAGTGGCAGTCCTCGTCCTCTGTGTCATCGTCGAAATCGGGCTCGACCGTGGTGCGCTTGTAGCCACTGGCTTCATCCCTCAGGTCTGAAGTCTAAGTCTAAGTCTAGAGTCCAGAGCTTGGGGCATAGAGGCGGGTTTAGGATTTGGCCGAGCCGCCTGGCGAATGCCATCTTCTCGTTGTAAAACGAAACCAGGTTGTGCACCGTTTTTCGAAGATGCTGATCGTACATTCGGTCCCACCCATGCCAGCCTGAGATTTTCGGCGGTCACACTCGGGCCATCCATGCAAGGCACTTTGCTGGGACAGTCTGCTAGGCCGGCACTTTCAGTAACCAAGCTGCTCTTGGTCCATACGGCCGAGCACAACTTGTTGATGTGCTCGTTGACGTAATCGGACCCTACTCCACTGTGCTCGTATAGACCGTATAAGTCCTGAGGTGGTGATGGGATGGAGATTGTAAAGAACTTTCTGTTGTGGTTTCCAACAAAGTCTGCATTGTAGATACAAACAAACGAATCCCAATCTCATCAAGCATCGGACCACGTGTGGGCATCGGTGATCTCGAGCTGGTCCAAACACCATGCAAGGTGCGGTGTCTCCTGCCACACCTCCGATGCCTCCACCTCCTCGCAATGGTCCTGAAGCATCGTGCTTTCTGTTGTGGCTGTTCCTGTTTCACTTCAACTGACCCGTCCTCGAACCACCTTGCACCGCGGTCGCCGCGTTGAGGCGGCCTTCTATGGTGCTCGGCCCGAAGGAAGACGAAGATCTTCTTGAAGCATTCGGACCAGAAAGCCCTGGCTTGCAGTTTGGGGGAATGCTTAATTATTGTGTTATAGACACTTGTCTAGGAACCATCAGGGAAAGTTGCTCCCATAAGTGCTGCCCGGTGGCGAGAACTCGCATCGGGCCCCTCTGCTCATCCTCTGCGCTTTGCGCAGCATTCGGTCCGCTACCTCTACAACCATGTCTCGGGCCCGAGGATGGCCATGGCACAGCAGAGCGAGGCATTCCTGAGGTGAGAAAGCACGTGACTCAAGTGACTCAGAGTATACTTCAATTAAGACCACAATGCAAGTGGGACACACAGTTAAGTCAAGGCACGGTCCAGTTGATCATGTCGCCATTGGTGGCGTTCAGGACCCATGCCACGTAGTAGTGAATTGTTTTCACTCTTAATCGGACCTCGACACTCCATTAATGTCCATGTCATGTGCACATACATTACACACACCTACGTGCATTGGTGCATATTAATGCAATGCCACGCGGCCATCTGGTTGCGCCACGTTGGCGCCACATTCGGGCTGGCGGCCCCGGAAAAATCAATGGCTCCAAAGGAGCCCCGCCGTCTAGCGGCATTCGGACCTCACAGTAGGGCTTTGCATTCAGTGTCACCTTTGTGACTCGACACTTACATGTCGGGCCTGCCGCCAGCCCGCGGCTGATGAACTCCCCTGGGTAGCGGGAGAAATCCATCCTGCCAGTGTCAAGGAACCCTTATCAAACAAACAAATGTAAGTTTCACAGCAGCAGTCCACACCAGAATATAATGTGCAAGCCAAGACACGCTGAGGAATTCGGGCCCAGGAAGTAATTCGGGCCCAGGAAGTAATTCGGGCCCAGGAGGAGGCAAGCACCTCAATGAAGCTGCCGACAATAAGAGATTTCAGAGCAAAATGCCTGTAGGACCAGGAGAATGCCCAGGCACGTGGACCCTGACTGATGCGCGCCGCTTCGGACCCAGAAAGCACCTCAGTGAAGCTGCGAAAACGACCCTTGCCAGGAGCCAGTGCTCTTGAAACAAAATCAGAATTGTTCACTTCCAGCCGCATACCATCATCAACTCGGAAAGCCGAGATGCAGCCCAGACAAATGGCTCAAGGCTTCCCGCAGGCGGCAGCTATGGCTTCTGTCACCACCCGGCCTTTGAAGCCCTTGAAAATGTTCGTAGATAATGTCCTAGGAAGCCCAATAAGGGTAAATCTCAAATGTCGCAAAGGCGACCCGGTGATTACTTGGCTGCTACATGCCACGAGACGAAATATTTCAATTTAAAGTGTCGCAAAGGCGAGCTAGAAATTACATATTTAACATTACACCACTGCGACCTAGAAATTACTTCAGATACATGCCACGAGGGGATGAAATGTCCCTAAGGCTACCTAGGGACCTAGTGATTACTTACTTGGCTGCTGCTACATGCCAAGGTCGATGACATCTTAAGACAATGAGGCGCTCACGACCGGACAATCCAGGCAAGGCATATGGTTGGGAGTCTGATAAATGGTCTGGAGATGTTCATGCCTCCTGCAATGTCATGACATGTCCTCATAAGCTGGATTTCGGGCCGTGCAAGAATCAAGAAGTGCTGCAATCATGCAAACTTCCGCTGACCAAGGGCAACAGCAGGACATGTGCCTCGCTCGCAAGATGGAAGTCGACTTGGACCTGTTTGCATTACCGTCAAATTACATTACATATCCACAATGTGGCTCGGCGGATAAGTTCAAGGCCGCCTGATGATGGCCACGTAGAGGATGAGTCTGTGTCTGTGTGTGTGTGTGCCTATACATGTGTGTGTGTGTGTGTCTGTGCATATGTGTGTGTGTGTGTGTGTATGTGTATGCATGTACGTGTGTGCATGCATGTGTGCTTTTGTCTCTGGGACTGTGTGTGCATACCAGTACCACAACATCAAGCCTTTGACTCTAGACTAAGCTAGACTCTAAAGCTAAAGCCACCGCTCATGATATTCGGGCTGTGTTAACACCACTACCACAAACTCCATCGCAAAAGCCATCGCTTCTTATATTCGGGCCGATATATGACATTACTGATACTGCCTACTGATACCGGAACAGTAGAGTTGCCCGTGGGTACCCACAAGCCTCGTGCGTTACTACCATGCACAAAGCACAACAGCATTGCCTCTGAAAACCAAGCAGCTCGCAACAGTCGATCAATGCACAACACAAGGCAGGCCAAAGCTCAACCAACCAGGGTCACTGACTCACAATGCACAACAGAAGAAGGCAGCCAATGCTCAGGAATCATTCAAGTTTAAACTGCACCATTTCCAGAACACAACATGTCACAAGGCTCCGGCACAGCACAGCATGATGTGCATGATGCTGGAATGTGAATCTCAGGAGTCTGCGGCCATCTGCAGGCGGTCGCTCCTGCAGGCGGACGTGTGCAGAGCATTTTCAAGCTGCAAACAGATACAGTGTTTGCTGTACTGTTCTGTACTTGGACAGCTGCTACTGAGCCTTAATGCTTAATGTTTTGATACCAACACGAACAGATAGCACACCAGCGGCCATCCAAATTTCCTTGTGCATAATGTAAACTGTAAAATTCCATTAATGATTAATGATTAATGATTAATGGTTGGAAGGATCCAGAGCCCAAACACGGTAGTCCCGACAGGATAAATCAGTAAACAGGGATGCAGCCTTAGGCACTGAAGCTGGTCTAAACTTGACACTTGTGATCATCAACCTGAGTCTCAATGATTTGGGTTTACTAATGGAACGTACTATGGCAGTCGGCTTGTGCAAATTTCTCCATCGGATAAGACCATTTCAATGTTCTACTATTATACTGTTATTTCAATTGGTCAGAACCAGAATGGTCCATGATATCCGATGTCTCATCACGAAACCAAGCTGAAATCCAAAGGACGCAGGAGGAGAAAGCCAGGGAAGTAAAGTCCGATCAACCTGCTCAGGCCTGTGGCAGGCGATGGCGAGGGCAGCACCTGCAAAAGGGAAAGGCTGGCTGCACCTTATCGCTATGGAGGAGGCAATGCTGTAAGTGTACGTATCTTCTGTAGTTCAATTGAAGGGGGCAACAATCAAAAAGTTGTTGCCACTCAGTGGAGTCCACCATGTAAGTTAAGTAGAGACAATGGCAGTGGTATGGTATGTGCGAATGCATTTGCAGGCATGTTGGGTTTGGGGCTGGTCTAACCTAGTGTTGACTGATAGCACTGGTGAAACCTTTTTCCTCGAGTTGGCTAGCATCGCCGCGGGAAGATCTCGGGCCAATGGCGAACTCGGGCCAAGATGATCGGAATCATGTGCTGCCCTTGCCTTTGCCATTGTCCTTGCCTTTGTCCTTGCCCTTGTCCTTGCCCTTGTCCTTGCCCTGGTCCTTACCCTTACCCTTCGGGCCCACAGGCCTAGGTGTAAAGGGCTCCACCCTGCCTGCAGCCTTTGGAGCAGTCGGACCCACCACATTCGGATCCACCATATTCGGACGCACAGGCGCTGGTGAAGTCGGCGGCGGCAAAGGAGGACGAGTCGGGGGCATTAGCACCTCAGGGAGTAGAAGGAGCAAACTCTGTCACAATGAAAACACTTGTGTTGTATCATTAATCATTCATTAATCATTAATCATAACTGATTACTGATTACTGAGCACTGGTTACTGAGAACCGGAATTTGTTTCGTCAAGCACCCTGCCTGCTCCACGGGCATGTTGAAGTAGGAAGCCACCTGCTGCTGGTAGTAGGCCGGTGTGATGTTCCCATAGGCCTTAGTGTAGCAAATCGTAGATGGCATGGTTAAGCCTTTTATCTATGCTTCACTTACTAGACTATCTTACTATGCTCAGGGTTGGCCTATGGAGTATGTGTTCTGAAACAACCCAAGCTGCGAGCTGCTGAGCGAGGGAAAACAAGATCCGCGTGCAGCCGAGTTCGTCTCGCAATCGGGCCTCTTCCGCCGGACCCTGAGTTAGTTGCAAGGAAGCAACACAAAATTGCTATCATAGCATACACGACTACTGATGAATCTACTCATCTAGTCCCTTCTTCGGTCCTAAGCAATATGACACAAACAGCTAACTAAAATCACAAGCCAGGCTGCCACACTCCACCCTGTCCGTGGAACGGCTTCCTCTGGATTCAACTCGGGCCCACGCGACCCCGACGAAGCAGCCGAGCCAGCCTTCGGACCCTTCGGGGTTGCAGGCTCGGGCAAAGCCTTCGGGCCCGGGGTAGCCCGACGCTCCTGCTGCACCCTCCGCTTCTGGGATCGCTTGGAATTCGGGTCCTCGAATTGTGCTTGGCTTGGCTTAGCAACTTTTTGCCATGGTGTGCTTTGAATACTTTTTTTACCTCAACTCAGGGAACCGACAAGAACCACAGAGGCAGATGAATCCAGACAAAGAGACCGGGGCCATGAAGTTGGAGCCCTTCTTGTTGCCCAATCGGACCTGCCGATAATGCATACATTGGCATACATGGCATACATCTCACATTCTTTGTAATAAGTATAAGTAAGTACTAACTTATCGACCTTCCTTTTCCTGATGTGGCATGAACGAAGCCCAAAGCAGAAATGAAATCATATAGGCCCAGAAGCCGATGGATTCTCCTCCTTCTTCTTCTTCTCCTCCTTCTGCTTGTCGTCCTTCTCCTTCTTCTCGGGCCCAGGGTCCTTCTTCTTCTCGCCCTCTTTGCGGCCGTCCTTCTTCTGGTCCGTTTTCTTGCCAACCTTCTTCTTGTCATCGTCTTTCTTGTCGGACTTCTTCTTCTTCTTATTTTTTTCGTCCTTGTTCTTCTTCTTCTTCTTCTTCTTTTTGTCCTCCTGCTGGGACTCCTCCTCCTCCTCCGGGGGATCCTCATCGAACTTTGAAGAAGAGGCCATGGCAAAAGAATTTGAATCGGACCGAGGGCAACTAGTCGGACCAATACTCACTTAGTCACTACTAAGTCACTACTAATCACTGACCATAGTCGATCAAAAGGGCAACTAGGGCCCAGGGGTTTTGAGTCGGATCACTCACTAGTCATAATCACATAGTCATAGTCGATCAACCGATGATGTGGTCATTTACGGCTTCCTAGGTCCTATATGCAGCTTTTCAAAGCACTCCGAATTGCCCCTTGGCCTTCCCCAGGCTTCGTGGCTTGAAGCCCAATGCTGCACATGACATGAATCTTCCAGTGCCGTTTAGAGGTGAGGGTTGAATAAAGGGGTCGTGGCTTGTATTTGGGTCTTATGTTTTTTCGAAGGACCCATAAACTAGGACCTGAACCGTGAGGTGGTGCCATCCCAGAATCCCCTCTGACATTATGCCAATTAGATAGGGATATCCCACTCGGGAGTATGTGTTTGGGTGCTTCTGGGGCTGCTGATTTCCCTCCTACCAAGCCAGAAAGAAGCCCGCACAGGTTTTATTTTCGGGCTCAGGATTAGCATCATCATACAACTCACCCTTCCTATAATAAAAAAATGCCTGCAGAACCCCCTTGAAAAACACCTCAACCCCTTCACCCATGATCCGTGAAATGCCAGGGTGAAGACTCCTGATCCCTAATCCCGTCGCCGATCCCCTAATTATAGAGAACTACCCAGAACTCCGAATCCATTCAGGTCTGCCCAGCACCTCACCCGGCCCCGTTGACCCGAACCCAAACATCCCAAACCCGGGTGGCACCTTCTCCGGGCGACGGCGTGCTGCATGGCGGTCCGGGTCTCCACAATTCAGGGTTAAGGGTTTGGGATTAGGGTGGAGGGTGCAAAGGTTTAAGGCTTAAGGCTTAAGGCTTAAGGTTTGGGGTTATTTAAGGATAAACAAATGGGGCTGAGGGCCCTGGGAGCTAATCCTAGGGTTAAGGGATTAGGCACGAGGGTCGAGGGTTTAGGGTTTGGTTTAAGGCTAACAAGGAAATTGAGGATGAACAGACGGGGTTGAATAAAATGATATAATATAACAAATACCGACAGTGAAAACTAATGTCAAGGTTCAGGCTTAGATTAGGGTTGAGTGTCAAGGGTTTGTAGTTTACGGTTTGTGGTTTGAGAATTAAAGATTAAAAAGAAAGGTTCGGTTACTTAGTTAAAAGCCTTTAGGAGGGACTTTTATTTTATTATTAGGGCTTTTAGGGGCTACGGCTACGGCTAGGGCTAGGGCCAGGGTTTAGGGCAAGATGTTTGGGTGTTAAGTCCTAGTTTACACCCTGAACTCTGCCCCAAACCCTAGGCCCTAAACTTGACCCTGAACCCTTGACCCTTAACTCCTGGACCCTAGCCCTAAGCCCTGAACCCTTAACCCCGAAACAACAGCCTCGTCATGCAGAAGCCACAGCCCGAAAGCTGTGACAGCCACAGCCCTCGGGCTGTGACGTGCAGTCCGAAGACTGCGCTAGCCACAGCCCAAGGGCTGTGACACCGCAGTCCGAAGACTGCGGTAGCCACGACCCGAGGGTCGTGACAGCCACAGCCCGAGGGCTGTGACACCGCAGTCCGAAGACTGCGGTAGCCACGACCCGAAGGTCGTGACAGCCACAGCCCAAAGGCTGTGACAGCCACAGCC
Source organism: Symbiodinium sp. CCMP2592 (assembly GCA_905221615.1). Classification (NCBI taxonomy): domain Eukaryota; class Dinophyceae; order Suessiales; family Symbiodiniaceae; genus Symbiodinium; species Symbiodinium sp. CCMP2592. Next base: position 14,936 of record CAJNDT010003487.1, read on the forward strand.
CGAGGGCTGTGACGCCGCAGTCCGAAGACTGCAGTAGCCACGACCCGAAGGTCGTGACAGCCACAGCCCGAAGGCTGTGACAGCCACAGCCCAGGGCTGTGACGCCGCAGTCCGAAGACTGCGGTAGCCACAGCCCAAAGGCTGTGACAGCCACAGCCCGAAGGCTGTGACACCGCAGTCCAAAGACTGCGGTAGCCACGACCCGAGGGTCGTGACAGCCACAGCCCGAAGGCTGTGACAGCCACAGCCCGAAGGCTGTGACGCCCCAGTCCGAAGACTGCGGCAGCCACGACCCGAAGGTCGTGACATTTGCATGACGAGGCTGAGAAACCCCACCAAAATCCCCAAATCCCCAAAACCCAAAACCCTGCCCCACCGAAAACAAACCCGCAAAGTCCCGAAACCCTGCCCAAGCTAAACCCTAATCCAACCTAAACCCCCCAAAGTCCCGAAACCCTGCCCAAGCTAAACCCTAACCCAACCTAAACCACACAAAGTCCCGAAACCCTGCCCAAGCTAAACCCTAACCGTTAACCGTAACCTAACCTAAACCACCCAAAGTCCCAAACCCTGCCCAAGCTAAACCCTAACCTAACCTAAACCACCCAAAGTCCCAAAACCCTGCCCGAGCTAAACCCTAACCTAGCCTAAATCACCCCAAGTCCCAAAACCCTGCCCGAGCTAAACCCTGGCCCTAACCTAACCTAAACCACCCCAAGTCCCATAACCTAAACCACCCCAAGTCCCAAAACCCTGCCCGAGTCGGGCCTGGGGGGGGATGACCGCGGCCAGCGCCAGGAACTTTAGGGTTAGGAGGGTTCAAGGCTTTGTTGAAAGTTTAAAGTTTAAAGGGTTTTCAGGACTTCGGGTTAGGGGGATTCGGTGGGAAGTTTGAGGTTTAGGACTAGGATAATCGGACCCTCGAGCCTGAAGTCTGCGAGGCTGTTCAAGACGAAGTAAACTACTGTATTGAATATAACTATATTAGTAAATTAGTATCATCTAGGAATCTAGGATCTATACCTATAATCGGGCCTGGGGCATGATGATCAATCGGGCCTGGGGGGGGTGGGGGGGGATGATCATGGGCATGATCATCCTCATGCCGGGGACATGCCTTAGGCTGCCGGTGTCAAGCCCTACCTTAGCAGTTAGAACAAAGCTTCGGAGATGCACTGTAGTACTTGTATCAAGGAACCCCACAGGCTTCCATAAACCTTGAACCCTATACAGTAACCCCCATTTAACAGTTGGAGACCGGATTGAGGGCAACTAGTGCTGGGATTCCCTATACATTATACTCTTAAGGATTGAGGCTCTTAGGTTTCCAGCTTTACGGCGTGTACAGTACTGTCCTGAGCCGGGTCGGAGGTCTGGCGAGCTGTTCGGATGCCAGGCTCAAGGTCTTTACCAAGACCCCCAAAAGAAGCTAAAATAATGGCCCAAAACCTATAAGAGGCTATTATTCTACATACTTCGAGGGTCCGGGTAGGGTTTAGGCTTTAGGGTTCATGTGGCCTTAGGCGCGCAGAGTTGAAGCAAGTTCGGAGTTTAGGGTCTTTGGGGGCGTAGGGCCTTGGAAGCCCATGAGACAGCGAATGGTGCCAGCATATTTACAAGAAGGAGACGACGCACCCTGCAACTCTCCCGAAAAATGAAATGAAAACCACTGCATACAGATGAAGCCTGAAGCATAGGAACGATGATCAACGTAGCAATGGCGTATGTGACAGTAAAGCGCCACTGAACAACAACATGCTCATACACACCAACAGACACCTGGAACGTGGATCCATGATGAAGCCTGAGCTGCAATACAATAAATCCCCCAAAAAAGACCCCATCTCCCTGTTTCCGGCTTCTTGGTACCTGCCTTGTGCATGTTGCTGCCCGTGCGCCGGCCTCCGACCTAACACAGCGTCGAGATGGGTCGAGAGTTGCGGGTTCAGATATCAGGCTTGAACTCTCAGGGATTAGGTTTTCAGGGTTGAGGGAATTTGTGTTGGGGTCTAAATAGGGCTAGCAGGGTTTAAGGGTTTTGGGCTCAGAGCTTCACGCGTGGGGCCTGCTAAGTATGCCGTAAACAGCTCTGGCCGATCCCGGCACGTCAAAGGACGGTGCGAGGTAGATTGCACTGCATGACCAGTACCCAGAGGCCCCAAAGTAGTTCCTTTTTGGGGTTCATACAAAGAATCCTATAAGGTACTCCCAAAAAGGAACTACTATGGGGCGTCTGGGTACAGTATGTGCTCATCCAAGTAGCAGCGCAAGTTTCCTCCTGTGCTCACTCGCTAACCGGCAATGCTGCACATCACATCACATGTGCAGCACATGCTGTCTAGCTTTGGCCCTTTATATGCCTACTCATTAAAACTGCGCACCAACTAGAGAATGATTGGTCTGCAATTCCAGCGTGCTTGCGCGAAGTTGGGATTTTCACTGACACTGCATTGTTCAAAAGCCAAACATAACATGGTACGACTGGTACGACAGCATATCAATGCGCGGCACGGAACAAACACACTGCATCGTCGACATCACCCTTCGGTGCCCTCCATGCGTTGTATCGCATATGGTGGAAATGACCACGCGTTGCTGCAACTGACGACCGTGTAGTCGAATGATACCGAACCATACTTTCATCACGCAAGCAGGCTCTGAATATGGGTATTGGGAGATATACATGGGTGCGAAACAGTCTGAAGAATGCCTAAACAAGTGAGCACTTGCACAGGAAGAGATATGCCAGCTTCAAAACGAACGCAGGGACCTTGCAACTTCCAATCCCACCTTTTGCATCTGAGTCTGCAGACCAAGACAAAGAGGTGGCAAGACAGGGGAAGGAAATCTCGCACCTGGCCACTTGCAAGGGGCCGATTCAAACAAAAGGCGCGAAGTAGGCTGGAAACATCTGGAAACCTAGGAAAAGTGCGGGATGCTTGGCGACTACGATGACATTCCTGCTGCGGCTCCTAGCAACCGGATGCTAGCAGTCGCCCTGCATCTGCAGTTGTAATTAGATGCTCAACTCATGCCCAGAAACAGCAACAGGTCACAAAGACAGCCTCGGCATGCCTAAAACCTTGTGCCCTAAGCATCCCCACCGCTATAGACTCAACCACTTTTTGGATGAGGTCGCGAGGCATACGGGACTATGTACATTGCTGCGAAGCTCGCGGCAGCGGCTACAGCCGCGAAAGCAAAGAAAAAAAACACAGTTGAGGCGACATTGGTCTCTAGCGCCGCCACCACCACCACCACCACCACCACTGCTACGACTACCGCAGCTGCTACTCCTGCTGCTCCTGCTGCTGCTGATGCTGCTGCTGCTACTACTACTACTACTACTACTACTACTACTACTACTACTACTACTACTACTACTACTACTACTGTCGACTGCTGCTACTACTGTGACTCCCGAGCTACCACTGCTGCGACCCCTACTGTAGCGCTTGTAACAACAACAATTTAAAGCTGAGCACTCACGAAAAGCCAGGTAAACATCTACAAACCGAACGTGGAGGATGGGTATGAATGAGTTAGCAAGCGTATTGGGAAGCAGGCAATATGAAGTTGCGAGGTCATGCCCTGTCTCACCTGCTACCCTGCTACATCCTACTACAAACAAAACCAAGCCCTAGATAAGGTACCGACTCCATGTCTCAAGCTTCGTCCAACATTGCAGCCGCATAGCACCGAAGTGCTTCGGATTTTGACGGGAACCCCTCAAAGAAACCATACACCAGGAAACTATGCCTGTACGCCAAACCCTCCTCTCTGACGTCCAAACCAAAGCTCGAACTTTGATTCCTTTAGATCGCTTTAGGGTTTAGGGTGTGGCCTTAGGGCTTCAGGACTCTATTCCCGAGCTCCCTTACATCTGAGTCTTCCTTCCGCACAGTCCAACCGCGTGCTCAAAAGTCTAACCGGTGCAGTGACCGCCGGTCAGGGCGGCGATGCCTTGGACAAGAGGATACCTAGAGGGTCATACCCTACCCCTTTTTTAGGTTACCTAGTTTTATGGTTATGATCTCCTATTTAGAAAAGTAGGTACCTTAAAAACGGGGTAGGGTATGAGCCTATAGGTGATGTATGGCATGCTGTGTACGGGGTTTGAAGGACTGTAGCGGTCTATATCATGTTACAAGGGTGTGGGGTTTGTCGGGCTTCCTGTTTTGTGGGGCCTGGCGGTTAGGGTTTAGAGTTGCAGGAGTAAACCCAACAGGCCTGGGGCTTAGGGGCTGTTTAAATCATAGTTTTCATGTTCTCGATCTTTACTCACAGGCTGCAGTGTACAAGCGCCGGGTGCCCCATATCAATCCTGTATAACACCAACATGACTCCCTAAGAAGTTAGTAAAAAGCTGCTAGAAAACCTGAAGCCCGAACTCAAGCCCCTATAAACCTCCTATGAAAATCCGAGATCCCCTTCTGAAGCCCCTGAGGCCCTCAAATTTGCGAGGAGGGGGCGGACTCCCGGATCTCCTCTCGCTGCCTCCAAAGTGCAGGAATCTCTAAGGGCTACTATAAGGGATCTATAAGAGTACCATAATGTACTGGCCCGGGGCTTTGTGTTTGGGGTTTAAGGTTCGGGGTTTGGGGCTGGAAGTTGAGGATTAGAATTGAGGATTTAAGGTTCAGGATGTTGGGTTGAGTGACTATATATGGCTTGGGGTCTAGCGCTTCGGGCTTAGGGTGATGAGGTTTGGGGTTTGAATTGGGCAAGGATGTTTCAGGCTTTGCAGCTCAGGTGCAGTGCAAAGGGTGGTAAGCGGCTGTATGAGGCTTCGAGGGCTTTGCGGGCCTTTGCATGGTCTTGTATTTTTTTTTTGTGTGGGTTTATGGGCTTCCCGGACTACAGTGCACTTTCAAGAAGGTTTGTAGGTGGAGAGAAGCTCTAACTTCGTGTACATATGCATTAACTCTCTGAACTATTTGGTTTTCCAAACTTCCTGGCCGTTTTTGCAATAATTACTCTGGTAGTGTGGCTCAGGCTGTCACCCTTGAATCCTAGAGCCCTAGAGTACTAAACCCTCAGCCCTACCACTGCTTCCAACATACACTACCCCGACTAACCCAAACCCCGCAACCCCAAAACCCTGAACGAGGCATCCTAAGGCTAGACTAGGGGCGTGGCTTTGATATTTATACTGGGGTTACTTTTATAAGGGTTCCTCGTAAAGGATTCTGCAAAGGTAGCTGTAGGAGACTTGCACTGTTTGGTACGTACACGGACCAGAATAATTGGAATAGGGCTCCCTTTTAAAAGGGGTTTGTACCAGGGTTACTCGGGGCCCTAATACTTAGGAAAGGATTTGTGTGGCCTTAAGAAATATTCAGTCTTGAAACCTCACAGAAACAAAAAAAAGGCCCGAGCCGAAACCCCGTTCAGATGTATAAAGAGACCCTTGGAGTCGCCGGCTAGACCCTAAAACCCCCGCCCACCCAATCCTCGGCCCAAACCCTAAACTCTAGACTCAGGGACCCCCAAATCTTACACCCCAACCATCCCTAACCCACCCCCGTCTCTCCAAAACCAGATGGTCAGAAACCAACACAAAAAAGCTGCCGTAGCATCCAGGCCTCGTCGCTTCGGCGTGGCTGGCTTGCGAGCCTCTACTGTGTAGCAGTCTTTTAAGAAGCTCCTTTACTGAGTGCTGTCTGGCTTAGGGTTAGGGCGTAGGGGGTTTTGGGGTGTTATGGTGGTTTAAAGTGAGAGGGGGTTTAAGGTTAGGTTTAGAGAGTTTGGGTGTAGGCTTACAGGGGATGCCGCATCTTCGTGGAGGCAGCTATTGAGTTTACAGCTCTGTGAAAGGATAGGGTGCTGTAAAGGCATACCTGTGCATGCACAGATTACCTTCAGAGATCTTGATGATGGAACGGATTGAGCTGTTCAAGCTACCGTTTCAATTGCTGTGTTCAGGCGAAGGGCCATGTTTGGGAGCAGGACTCATGGGCCAGAATATAAGGTACACGGCACGTCGAGGCAGCTCTAAACCTCTGAGGACCCTTTGAAGCATTCTGGAAGTCTGAATAATTAGGCATCATACTCGTCATACTCCCATGATGGTGTTATAGCCCTATGTAGCTCTACTCCCTTAGACTGTTAAACAAGCTCTAGTCATCAAGGCCGCCGTGTCGGCTGCTCGCATGATGCTATGCACAATAAAGACCCTTCCGGCGGTGTCTTAGATCTTCGGTATCTGCCTGGCTGGGCTCGCTGGTGGCTGCTGCTGCGTGCCCTGCTTCCTGAACGACCTGGGGAAAGCTCGTGGTTTTTGGGTTTCAGACTTGATGGCTTATATATTAATATTAATACTACTATGAATATTAATATGAATATTCATATATTAATATTAATATTCAGTTAGGATTCTGGGCTTAGGCTTAAGCTACGGTCGAATCAGTGCACTCTTCACCCTCGCAGCACAACGAGGGGGCTGCAACCAGGGTAACCTCAAACCTGCAAGCCCTAAATCCTAAAACGCAAGGTGTAGCGAAAAGCTTTTGGAACCAGCGATGGGAACACGTCTTGGGAGACAGCCCATACCCGCAAACATCAAATCTTCGACCCCTCTGCCCTACATATATGCGTATTCGTAATTTGTATGTTAAACCTAGAACAACAACAACCACCAAATAAAGACAGTGGATAGATAAACAGCTAGATAGACAGAAGATAGATAGACTGACTCAGACCGATGGACAGATAGATAGATCCGATAAGTGGTGTCATGACCCTCAAATCAGGCAACCTCCAACCCCCTTAATCGCCTTAATCAATCCTCAATCCTGAATCCTCAAATCCCTACCCTAAACCTTAACCCTATTACGTACCCTAAACCCCTAGATCCTCATGCCCCTATCCCCAAAACCCTAATACCTAAAATCTAAAACCTAAACCCCCAAAGCCCTAAAACCCTGACTCCAGCATCTAAGGCAGCTACTCAGAGGCTGAAAGAGTCCTTGTCCTGGCAAAGATGGCCGGCACCCATCACCAGTATTTTTGATTTGGGATGTACGGTTTAGGGTAGTAAGTTTTTTTCGAATAGGCTTTTGATTTGAGGTTTTAGGGTTTTAGGTTCAAGGTTTAGAGAGCTTTAAATCTAGAGCTATCTAGAATCTAGGGTTTTCGGGGTTTAGGATAGCTATACTGAACTTAGAACCCGAGCAAAACTAGAATTAGCTGTTTCTTAGGGATTATAATAACCCAAAATTAAAAGTGATTTCTAACTACCCCTAAGACAAGGAGGGCTCGGGTTCGACTCTGCGGTTTAGGCTTAGGGTTGGGATTCAGGCGTAGAGGTGTGCAGCAGTTGGGGTTTCGGGCTTCGAAATTTGGGTTTAGGCTGGGGCAAAAGCCCTATGAGTCCATGTACGACGATGCCTATACTCTATATACCTGGGCCTTGAACTCATATAACTTACATACCTGGGCCCTGAACCCAGGATGCATGCTTTCGGATCCTTTGGGGAGGGCCCCCAAAGTTTACTCTGGGCTGACTTTTCGATACTGTATCAGGGCTCATATTCTGGGCTCTATACGGACTCGGTTCTTTATCATCCCTCAACTAGGTTTTGGCAGTTGAAGTGAAGCCTACCTACCAAGACCCC
>CAJNDT010003488.1:0-22522 GCA_905221615.1 Symbiodinium sp. CCMP2592
GTGGTGGTGCAATGGTGGCGGTGGTGGTGGTGGTGGTGGTGGTGGTGGTGGTGGTGGTATGGTGGTGGTGGTGCAATGGTGGTGGTGGTGCAATGGTGGCGGTGGTGGTGGTGGTGGTGGTGGTGGTGGTGGTGGTGGCTTGGTGGTGGTGGTGGTGGTGCAATGGTGGTGGTGCAATGGTGGTGGTGCGGTGGTGGTGGTGCAATGGTGGTGGTGCAATGGTGGTGGTGGTGGTGGTGGTGGTGGTGGTGGTGGTGGTGGTGGTGGTGGTGGTGGTGGTGGTGCTGGTGGTGGTGGTGGTGGCGGTGGTGGTGGTGGTGGGGGTGGTGTTTCTTCTTCTTCTGGCAAAACGACATGCACTGCTTCTTGCAAAACGCCATGCATGCACTGCACATGACAAGTGAACGACAACAACAACAACAACAACAACAACGACAACGACAACAACACCCACACCGACACCCACACCCACACCCACCCCCACACCCACACACACACACCAACACGAACACCCACAGCCACACCCAGACTAAAACCAAGACCAACAATGACACCAACACCAACACCATCAGCAACAACAACAGCACCGCCGGAAACCCAAGCCCCAGCCCCGGCCACACCAACAGCATCAGCAACAGCAACAGCATCAGGAGGGTTTACATAGGTTAATAGGGTATATAAGGTTTCTATATAGGGCATATATAGGGTTTATGATGCACAGCACGAAACCCCTGCATGCGGCTCACTTGGTTTCTTTTCCTTCAAAAACAGCCTCAGGTCGCCTTACTTCAAAAACAGCCTCAGGCCGCCTTACGTTTTTTCTTCACAGGGGCATTCTTCTTGTCATCTTTCTTCCTGTCATTGCCCGTCTTCTTGTGAGCATCTTTCTTGCGGTCATCGTCCTTCTTCTTGTCGTCATCTTTCTTCGAACCGCTCGCTTCCTCCAGCTCCTCCAGCTCGGCTTTGCTGATCGACTGGACGACCTCCTTGATGATGCTCTTTGAAGACTCCATGGCATGGCTCTCATCCTCGGAGTCGAAGTCTGCAGTCTCTGGGTCCGCTCCGAAGTGATCTTGCATCCACCGCACTGAAAGAGTGCGAAGCAACATGGCCAGGGACCGCCTTTCGTGAGGGTACATCGCCTATGAAGTCACTGTGCTCTGCTCTCTCGCATGCGGTGCTGCATGATGCTCATGCATGTGTTGTTCTGCTGCTGAGCCGAACACCACCATTCATCCTTTGCACTGGAGACCATGCACTCCATCCCTGCTGCGGTTGTTGCTGTTGCTGCTGCTGTTGTTCTGGATCCTTCTGCTGCGGCTGCCGCTGTTGCTGCTGTGGTCGTCATGCAACACATGCACCGCACTGCTCTTCAGAAGCATGCACAAGTAAACTGACATGCGTGACATGACTGCAACACATGCACCACAAGACTGCACATGCATGAGTCCTCGGGCTATTCTATAGCCACGGCTTTCAGATTGATCGGCGATCACCCCAGCCCTCCCCTGCCATGTCCCCAAAGCATGTACTTCTGTTTCCCCGTGCAACCTGCCGCCCCATGCAGGAAGCCCCGACCCCACTCCGATCCACCCCATGCACCGAGCTCATTACATGCACACATATACATACATATATACCATGGATATATGTACATATATATATATATATATCCATAGTTGTGCATGGATATATACATAGAATATAGATACAATCTATCTGTTATTTCTCTATCCATCACACCACACGACTGCCCGCCACGTCCTCCGAGCCGCCGCCCACTGCTTTCCCAGAGTGGTTTCTGTGCCCACACCACCCACAAAAGATTATCACGGAGCCGCCCAAAGGTTGCTCTAGGGTCACGGGACAGTTTAGAAATATTAGCGGCAGCTCGGCCATCAGCAGCCACACTGGCCAAAGCAACTTTATTAAAAAATAAAGTTGCAGGGTGCAGGTTTATTTTTTAATAAAGTTGCTCACTGCAGGTTTATTTTTCAAGATTCTTTTTAATTCTAGAATTTGCAGGTTTATTTTTTAATAAAGTTGCACGGTGCAACTTTATTAAAAAATAAACCTGCACCCTGCAACTTTATTTTTTAATAAAGCTGCAAATCTCATCTTTCTTCAACACACCACGGTGGGGTACCCCCCTGGGGAAACTCTCGCCGATTTTTTTCCGTGATTTTTGGCCAATTTTGGCCCGAACGTGGCCTGTTTCGTTTTTTTGCAACTGCACCATGGGATTTCTCGACACCCCTGCCTATGTTTTGCTTGGTTGCGAAAAACTGAAATCTGGTAGATGCTGGTTTGAAGCTGTTTGGGGGGGGGGGGGGGGCGGCGGAAAATTTCGTGCACTGCACAACACTGCATGACTGCTTCAGAACACCACAAGGACATGTACAGGCACTGCACAGCACCACTGTCACTCCTGATTGCATGACATGCACAGCACGACTGTCGCTCCTGTACTGCAGCAGCACTTCCAAGAAACTCCGACAGCCACCAGAACATATCACCCGAAACCCATTATAACATACCACCCGAACCCTAAATGGACCCATTGCACCGCACGGCCGACAATTTATTCTGTAGCTTCCTGACACTCGAACTCAGTCGTCGCTGCAAGGTGGCAGCAAAGCAGGCCCCGCAACGGTGCAGCATTGCAAACGAAGTCTAGGTCTAGGTAATAGAACCTATCTATGTATTCGCGACACCGGAAACACATACAACCACACCAAAAGCCTATGTACGGTGACCCTGGCTCCTGCTTATTTCTATAACCTCTAGATACACACTGCAAACCGTTGCCTGTACTGCCTGCACGAAAGGATGGGTGAGACGGCACAGGGAATCGAGAGCCGGGCTTCCTCCAGCATGTGCGGTTCCGATCTACAGTCTACAGGGATTGCAGGGTTCAGGGTGTAGGGTTTCACGGGCAGGTGCACACAGAGCACGTGTAAGCAAACTGTGCTGTATTGGCTCAACGACTTTACCGCAACAGGCTGGCATTGGCCCAGGATTTCCATCGGGAGACCATGACATCCGGAACTGCTCTTGCGACAGGCCTCGGCAGCTACAGTGCCTTTGTAAAGCACGGAACATTTGTCCGATACCTACAGGAGGGTTTCAAGGTGGGACATGTTTAGGGTTAAGGGGTGCAGGGTTTGGGGTTCAGGGTCTGTAGGGTTTGGGCTGTACAGGGTTATGTATATAGTTTCATGATCTGGGCCTCGCATGTAACTGTGTATAGTTTATAAAATACTATATAGACCATGTAGTATACCTATGTGGGGTGTCGGCGGGTGCCGGAAGCTGTGCCTAATTACGTGGGCTTACAACACCTCGACACCTATGCTGCCGAGGCCGGACCGTCCTTCCTTCGGGTGCACCCGACTTGCAAGCCGATTATACCGGGCGAAGGTCACACGATGATGCCTGAATGTTACATGTGCTGCTGCCTCAAAGACTCTTTTGTGTGGCCATGCCCTCAAGACTTCCTTCTATAAGTCCACCTCGTCTACACAGCCGACGAACGGAGTCGATCGAAAAGGGTTTTGCGGGCAAGCTCCGGCATGCCATGCACCATGCAACACAACGTGCGATCTAACTGTTTTGTCAGCTCAGGAGCTAGACTCAGAAGTGCATCACAAAAGTGTACCACTACATAAGGTTTCTATATAGTCCACGACATGCATGCCCGCAAGCCTGCCCTTTCACTTGGTTGTTTTTTCAACAACCTTGGCCATCGTGTGGAGCGCCGCCAAGGCTTGTCTCATGTCCTGCAAGTGGTTCGCCTCTTGAACCTTCCGCTTCTGTTGTTCTTTGCGACCCCCACGTAGACGCTCCCGCTCGCGGCCTTGGCCATGCCTGGGATGGTTCTTGGCTTGCATGCTTTGTTCTAGAGTTGGTTTGGGTGTGTAGCACAAGAATGCAAGTACACAGCTCTGTGGACTTGTGCATGCATGGTTGGGGTTCTTGTCTCACGTGTTCTGCAGGCATCGTCAAGACCCTCATATACCCAAGCCCAGGAAAACCTATAAGTTTCCAATCAACATGCAAGCAAGGCACTCGAAGAACTGGCCCTTCCGGTCCACGAAGCCTCCCTTGACATACTTCCCCGAAGAGCCCGACGACGAGGTGCTGGAGCGGTCCCCAGCATTCTTGTACGGGTCCCCAGCATTCTTGTACCATCCATGGTCCTTCTTGGTCGGCTTCCACTTCTGCACATGCCCATTCCCGTGCCACTTCTTGCCGGCATTCTCGCCCACGGAGTTCCCGTAGCCCACGTAGTTCCCGTAGCTGCCGTAGTCGGATGCCTCCTCCCACCATCCTTGGTCCCACTCCGACTTGGCCTGCAGCTCAGTATTGGGGACAGAGTATTCCTCCTCCTTCGGAACCCAAGGCCACGTGTCCTCGTACCAGCCATCGCCGCCCTGGTCGTCGTCCTGCATGCCCACGTCGCCGTCCTCCTTCTTGCACGGCTCAAGCCACGTGGCCGTCTCCACACCATGCATCGGAGGTGTCGCCGGCGACGGCGGTGTGGACATGTTCGCAAAGCCGAGCTCAGCCCACACAAGGGCCAAACAAACTTGGATCTCAGAAAAAGATCTGAGCAGAACATGCCGCAGCATGACATCGAAACCTGTTGCAAACTGCGACATGCATGGTGCAGCAGAAAGATTCCCGCATGAAGTCAAGCACTGCCGGTGAACTCATGCACAGCTAACTTTCTCAAGGATGTCGCTGGCAAAGCAAGGTGCATCATCACTATAGATAGCCTCCGATGTGTTCTTTCTGGAAACACAAGCAAAAGACAGGTAGATGGAAGCATAGATAAGATAGATAGATGGGTGTATATAGTCTACAAACTTCCATCACCGGAAGGCCTGGAAAATCCTGTTGATTGGACCCAGCAGGAAGCACTAGGTATGACTGTAGGTTCTGCATGTGGGACATGTGTGCACGTGTATATCCATACATATGTACGTACATAATTTCGTATAGATACATATATACATAGGACCCATATATATATATATATATATATATACACACGATGTGCCACATAATATCTGACTCTTCAGAGTCCGAAATATCGCATAGATCCATATATAAATCCTGAACCTTAAAGCACCAAGCCCAGTAAGCATATATACACATGTATATCAGTATATTATATATATACACACATATATCCATGTAGCCATGTGTGCATATATATATATATACGTATATGTAGATACGTACATACATACATACAGACATACATACATACATACATACATACATACATACATATGCAGATGTTTATTTATATGGACATATATACGCATATATCTATATGTATCAACACAGACATACATACATGCACACACATACATATAGATACATGTGTGTACATATACAGATACATATATATATATATATATATGTGTATATATTTGCACATGCATATACAAGACCTGCGAACCCTGCATGGAATGGCCAAAACACCTGCAGGTGTGTATTACAGCATTTATAAAGCCTCTACATGAGCCCGAAGAAACCGCCAAAGCCTTTCAATCGTGGAATGTCATCCTGGGAACACAAGTACAGGAAACACAAGCATCACTCCTCCTCCTCCTCCTCGTCGTTCGGTGCATTCTGCAAAGCCGCCTCGCCACCGTCATCTTTCAACGGTTCTTCACCGAGTTCATCATGACCACGTGGTTTCGGGCCTCGCCTTCGCCGCTTTCTGGGGCTGTGCTTGGCCCGGGCACTGACGGGCTGCTCCCATGCCGGCGATCCAAGGATGGCCTTCTTGGCATATTCCAGATTCTCGAAAGTCAGCTCCATCCAAACGTCCGGTGTCTTCAGCTTCCACAGAAGCTTCAGCTGGGGACCATCCACCTCCTCGGCATCCGGGTTCTCTGGGTCCTTATACGGAGGAGCCTGCACAGTGACAAAGCGACCTGCCAGGAACTCGTCGGCCTGTGTTGCTGGGCGGATTTTTTCGGGCACCTTGCCGCCCGATGCTTCCGCAGCCTGCACGATGAGCTTTTTCAGAGAGTCGTTACAGGCTTGACGGCGAAGCTCGGTCATCGTCTGAAACCACTGGACGTTGATAGAGTTCTTGGGCTTCTTCGATCCCGAAAAAAGATTGAGGGACTTTCCTGTAACATATTGGGTTAACTGACGGTCCCATTTGTTCAGCTTGATGAAAGTCAGACCGGATGCCTCCTCGATGGTGGGCATCCATACACCTTTCAGGCCACCTCCGCTTATGCACGTGGCCGTGTAGATCTTCAAAGGTTGCTCGTCCTGTTCTTCGAGCTCCTCGGCATTCTCCTCCCCCGACATTTGAGCAAGCGGGTGCGAGCGAGGCCCTGCAACCCTAGTCAGCGAGCATGCCCTGCTGACTCCGAAAGCTAAAGAGCAGCCGGTAAATGCACCAGCATGCACATCATGAAGCTAGCCGGAAAAGTGCGAGACTTCATCATGCATGCCATGCACAGCACAGACCATGCAGCTGCACATCCTTCTTTTGCATGGTGTGCGACCTGACCTGTGTTTCGCAGAAGCTGGAGCAGCTTCTCCCGCATTATGTTCGTGGAAGCGACCCCTCATGACGATCAGCAATGTGGCCAGAACTCGTTTATCCTATACTTTATGGCGAGTTGCTGCAGTCTTCTAAACTATACACAATACAATCTCAGGCCATGCTGGGGAGCTAGTTGCCCAATAAGTGCATCATCAAAATTTGGGCTTCGAAGGCATGCTCGCCGCATGCTTACTTCCTCGCCTTCTTCTGCACGGGCTGGAGATTTTCAATCTCCTCTGCCTTGTGCTGGTCAGGCCTGAACAGGACCAGGCTATCGGCCGCCTGGAGTTTTTTGTAATTCCGGACCATTGGAAGATTGACTGAGGTTGACAAGCAAGTGAGCTTCTGCTGCTTGTTGGCCCCGACGATTTCTAGATTGCCTTCCTCGCGATCTGAGGTAGACTTGATGAGCCACAGCGGGTTGATAAAGCCCGAGCCGGCTTTCGGCGCCTGAAAGGTCGGCAGGACGGAAATCGTGTGAGTTGGCTTGCTGCCGGCTGTTGCAAACAAGCCGACCTGAAGTGCTCCGGGAGGGAGAGTCTCATTGACCAAACGACAATCGACACGAGGGCTGGCAATGGCTAGCTTCAATGAGTGAACGTTGTAAGTGGACTTGACTTGGACATCCTTTGACGGCTTCAAGAAGACATCGAACTTCTCGTTCTTCAAGTTCTCGTACTGATGCCACATCGATTGGAAAACGAGACCTTTCACGACAGCAATAATGAACTCCTCACTTTTGGGGGGGGAGAAATTCAGCCAATCTTTGCACAGGACTGGCTCCGGCTTGACAACATACTCCTTCCAGCGGCCTTGAACGAAGGACTCGGAGGAAGCTTCGTAAAGCTTCCCGTCGCTGAGCTTCAAGCGGACCTTGTCGGCCGACATCTCCATGATGGTACCTTCTTGATCATCCGCCTTGCGGACAACCTTCATTCCCACAGCAAATCCAAGATCGGAAACACGTGAGCTGGTTACGAGGCCACCCTGCTCATTGAACATGCGGAGACTCCTCAACACGACAGAAATATACACAGCAAGCTTTCAATCGGAAAAGCGCCGAAGCGACCACAGATACCCCAAACTCGCTAAACGGAGACAAGCATGCCACACACCACACTGATTTTGTTTCACTTTCGGGATATATGTATTTTTTTATATGTAAATAACAATGACAATGCATATATATAAATAGATTTATAAAAGAAGTATGTATTTCTATAAATATACCGAAAGTGAAACAAAATCAGTGTGGTGTGTGTGTGGATATGAAAACGTTTGGGGTTTGAGTTTGACATATGCTTTTATATCTAGAAGGTCAGATGGCAGGGCTGCTTTCAAACATCGAGCTACGAACCACGAGCAGCTGTGCTTGCTGAAGACGATGTCGCTGGGACCTGACTGGCTGCAGTCCATGGGCTCGCAATGCCGAAATCGCCGAGGCACTTCTCCGCCGACTGGTGAATCGTGTCAAACTGGGTCAGCTTCTTCTTCTGCAAAACCACAGCTGCCATCTGGATTTCGCACAACCCCAGTGCCGCCTCAGCACTCTCAGCATTCTGTCCTTGCAGAAGCTTCTGAAGCTCCAAGAACACGGTCTCTGCCTCGCCCATCCTCGCCATGACGTCTTTGGCCGTGAGCGACCTCTTGACGTCCGTCACCGTCAGGCTCTTGTCTGTCGCTCCGCACAAGCCCAATTTGAGCAGCATGTGCCGGAAGAGCACGTGTTGGTTGGGACCCTTGCAGTCGGCGCTCAAGGCCTGCCAGACCTCGGCACCCAGCGACCGATTGGACACCCCGTGTCCTCGCACGAACCGTTCCGTTCGCGACAGGTAGCTCCCCTCGCCGGAGCCCCCGCCGCACTTGAGAACGAACGAGAAAATGTGCGGTAAGGATGCCGCATGGGGCGGTTTGCTGCGGAGGATCTCCGCAGAGATATCCGCATATTCCACGGTCGTTTTCGAGGTCCGCTTGAGGAAGCTGGCTATAGCGGTGTTGACCTTACGTGCCAGCTGCATCTCACCCTCTGCCGATGCAATCTGCATCGCAGAGTTCCCCGCAGCTTGTGCGAGGGAGGTGTACTGCGGGAACGCAGCAGGCACCGCATGCGAGATGATCAACCATTGCATGCCCTCCTGGATGGCGCGATGCCAACCGGCATCCACGGTCTTCAACTTTTCGAGCGAAAGCCGGTTGTCCACAGTGAGCTTGTCGTCGGTATGGGGAACTTGAAACCAGAAGCATCTCGCCGCCTGGTTGGCGTGCGATCCTACGATGGATGCAAATCGGATGTTGCTTGCAGGAGCCAGTCTCCCATTGCTCTCCTCGGTGACCTTGCGGTTGAAGCTTCTCAGTGCCTCTCCTTCTGCGGTTGGTGGAATTTCGATAGCCACTCCTCGAAACTCGGCCGCCGAGAATCCGATGCTGGAGATGTTCGACACAAGGTCAGAAACATGTCCCGCTGAAAGCCCTAAACCATCACGGTTCTCTTCGTGCACACCTATGCAATCGCATCGCAGCACCTGTCTCCAGGCAAGGCCCTCCTGGAGTAGGTAATCGTGTAAAGCATCCACCGCCTGGACGAGTTTGCCTTGCTCTGCCGAGTGCAAGTAAGCACTGATCATCAGCCGCTGTGCTTCCGACAACGACATGGCCACAATTGGAAAGGTCGTGGGGACGTGGATCAGAGTCTGCGAGCCTTGCCCTGCTGACTCAACTTCGCGAGTTTAACCCTGCGAAGTCATGCATGCCTGTGGGCATGACATATATAGTGGACGATACGTTGAAAAAGAGTCCCAATCCGTTGTTCCGAAGCCAAAAGAGCCAACAAAAGCAGAGAGCCGACAAAAACGTATCACACAAGTATAAACTTAAACCAAGGGTCCTGTGTATATATATACACACACAAGAGCACAGCCTTTCACAATCCAGCCACCGAGAAGGGAACCAAAAAGGACTATATAATACACTCCGAAATTCCTTGAACCCACAGCCCTGCAACACCATGCCTGTGTCAGCCAAACCCACAAAACACAGAGATATGTGTGCATGTGTGTACACATAAACACATACACATGCACAAGTCTTTTAAATTGTGTGTCTTCGTATGCCTGTATATAGGTCTGTACAATGTCTATGCATGTATGTTTGTGTGCATATATACATCTGCACGTGTGTGTATATATATATGTATATATACGCACATACATACACATATGTGTATACATGAACAGATATATAGATATGTGGCGTTTATTCAGATATGTGTATAACTCTAAATTCCCACCTGCACCAAACATACTTATGTTGATGGTGATGCATGTTGCTATGTGTGTGAACTGCAGCAAAAAGAAACAAACACGACCCCAGCCTAACTTCCGACCAAACCACGACCCGCCCCAAAACCCTTGGAAAAAAGGAGCCCGCCTGCACCCACACAGGCAGCTGCAGGCGGCCCAGCAGCCGAGGCAGGAGGAAAGGAAGAGCTTTGGGGGGGGGAAGGTGTGCATGTTTTCTTTGAAGATTCTTGTTGGTTTCTGCTTTCGTTCCATGTGAAATGCTGTTTCTCCAGAAAGTCAGCTAAAGGAAAAACAAAAAAATTCTGGCTGAAAGACCATCCCAAAAACTTCAAAATTACAAATCATGCCCCCAACGTGCTTGCTCAATTTTCTTGCAATTCGCACTCTGCGAAGCCCTGAAATAGAAAATAACAATAAAAGCGATCCACTCGTACTCGCCCAAAACCATGAATTTGCTATGACCAGCCCGATCCCTAAGTGAGCTAAGTGGACTTAGCCTCACCATCGCAAAAACCCATCCGGCAACTGACTTAGCTTTCATTTATATCTGGTTTAGCTAACATACTGTTAAGTTGCCTAAGCTGGCTTGGTCACTTATACATAAGTGACTCAACTACATAGATAACCGAACCATATATGGCCAATTGGTTGGCCGCAACATATACTTGGACCCTTTCTGGTTGCTAACCTCCCTATACAGCTTGCATCACATGCACATCACTTAACCGGGTACATAGACAAGATATCCGGTCACTTGGTCGACATATAAGTTGGCATACTATCCAGGCCATGTGGGACATTTGAATATAACCAACACCGACTTTCCAAGCAGGGGAGGCCCACTCAAGCGAGGCCAGAATTGCTGGACTTTCTCAGCCCTACATTTGGAGTCGCGCAGCTTGCCGTTTTCACTAACAGTGCAAAGCCTCTCGAACCGTCATTTGTGGTGTTTCGAGACAGAAACGAAGCCTTCCAAAGCCTCCCGCCGTGGGGTTCCGAGGCCCCACTCGTGGCGTTCGTGGCCCTGATGTGGCCTGTGGGTTTTGGGGGTTGGTTTAGGGTGGGTTTGGGTGGGTTTGACCATGTTTAGAAGGCGTGGGTGGGTTTGGGCTGGGTTCGGGTGGGTTTGACCGTGTTTAGAAGGGTTGGGTGGGTTTGAGAGGGTTTGGGTGGGTTTGCTGAGTTTGGGTGGCGTCTCGAGAACTTGTTTGGCCGGTTTGTCTCTTACCTTGGCCGCCTGGCAGAGAAGGTTTCAGCAGCAGGGGTCTCGGCCACCATCACAATGGTCCCCTGCGGGGTCGCGCCACATAAGCGCGAAGCCGCGCGAAGCCACGCGAAAGCCAGGCGCGAAGCCAGCACACGCGAAGCCGGGAGAGAAGCCACGCGCGAAGCCAGAAGCAACGCGCGAAGCCATGCGAAGCCACGCGAAGCCACGCGAAGCCACGCGAAGCCACGCGGAGCCGCGCGAAGCCGCGCGAAGCCGCGCGAAGCCACGCGAAGCCGCGCGAAGCCACGCAAAGCCACCCCTTGCGCGAAGACATGCGCGCGAGGCCGCGCGAAGCCACGCGAAGCCGAACGACGCCACCCCTTCGAAGGCAATTACCGTTAGCCTGATGCACAACAAAACACGCAAAGTGCAATTCCTCACTATAGCTCGTCGCAATATTTCTGCCTTTGCATTCTACTGGTTTTGCTTTTTGCTCCTTGCATGCGTTTGCTTTGCGCTCCGCTTTCTGCTGCTAAGAGCTCGATAAGGCCATCGCCAAGAAAGCCGAGAACCTTGCAGCTGCGGCTTCTGGCCCCGATCGCAGACGGCGACTCGTCATAGGTGAGAATGGCATCGGCCCGCCCCCCAAGCAACCTCGAGTCCGACTTGCCAGTGCAGCAATCTCCAGCTTCACACCCGAAGTTTTCTTCCAACGCATGGCCGGTGACTTCCAGCAGGTGGAGAACCTCAGAGACCTAGACGTGGACGAACCTGCCTTGGAAGGTAGTCTGCACTTTGGCCGGGTCGTTAATGTCGACGAAGTCTATGCAACATTTGCTAGCTTCGGTCTCATCGCCATCGCCGACGACTCGCGCCGCACCTCCGCAAGCCTTTTGGCTGTGAACCAGTATGCTAATAGGTTTTTGCAGTTTGGGAAGGCGTCCAAGGCGACCCGCACAAGGGGTACATATGGGGAAGGCTCCTGCCCTACTACGTCAATGACGTTCCTTGGCAACATGCACCCCGAGATTTTCATTCCCATGGAGCGCGGCCTCGTGGGTGGACACACCGGGCAAACCAAGGAGCGTTTCATGGCTTACTCCGCGTCGCCAATTCCGCCGCATGCTCCGATTCCTGACGATTACGTGGCCCCAGCAGGCTTTGAGAAGTGGGTTTGGGCAGAGCTGGACCAGGAGTTAGCTGTGATGTGTGGATTGCAGTCAGTCATCGGGGATCCAGAGGCGGCCAAGCGGTTGGCTGCCGATCCGGAGTGCAAGGTCCTGCAGGAACGCTTGGGTGATGTTGCTGTGGAGGAGGCCATGGTCGACGGCGATCGCTATCTGCCGGACAGCCTGCATGGGGTACGACTTTCTGTTGCCTGACGGCGTTCCATCCCGGCTCCGCTTTGAGATTTCGCCTCAAGGAGCGTCGGCAGAGTTTCGGATTGCGAACCGACACCTCCCGCTGCCTCCAGATCATGACTTGTGTGCTGCTGCAACATGCACTCTCACGGCTTTCGCCGCCCCCCACAAAGTCTTGGAGCTGGGCGCTGCGGCCAAGAAGTTACTTCGGGCCACATGCACCCTCTGCAACATCAAAGCATCTTTAGCGTCTGAGGCGGGCGACTACGACTGCGCTGCCAGATGGGGTGCAGGTCCATGGAAAGTGGGTGTCCAAGCAGGGCTGCTCTTCGGCTTCGATGTGTTCGTCGGCCAGTCCTCGGTTGTCACTTCAACGGGAGCACATCCGCAGGGCGAGAGAACTCCACGGTCCACCGTCTCTTGGAGCATATGCGCGCTGCCTGCACCGTCAGCGAGAGTGATGCCCTGGCACTGCCCGAGCAAGAGTGCCCGCAGGATCCCAAGTTTCTTGCTGGTCTTGCGTCGGCGCATGGCAGGCTGCCGTCACAGATGGAGGCCTTGCCGCTGCAGCCGCCCCCGGCACAGGCAGAGAACGGGCCCGAAGCGGCAGGCGTGCGTTTGGCAGCGGGGCCGCCTATGGCTTGGGAGCCTGGCCAGCTCAACATCATCGACAGGCTCTTCCAACACTTGGAGATAGATGATCTCCCGGCCGCCCCTGCGCACATAGACCGCGAGGCCATTATACGACTGTGGCGACCGCAGCAAGCATGGATCGCGGCTATGGCGCAGAGTCGCAGAGGGTGAGAGACTGTTCATAGGTGTGGCCCCAGGGTCAGGACTCATGGCTGAAAGATCGTGAAGTCATGCAGAAGCTTGTGGTCGCTGGTAAGCCAGAGATCCACTTGCGCGACTTTTCCTCCAAGCTTCGCCGGTACAACAAGGTCGACGCAAAAGCCAAGGCCGATCCGAAATCCGCAGCAGGCAAGTCACCTGCTAAGAGAGTGCGAACCTCTCAGCCTCAGTGTTTTCCGAAACACATCCTCGAGAAGATCGTTGCGTCTGCGCTCGAACTCTATCCAGTCGGCAAGGTTGTCAACCCGGGCAAGACTGAAGCTAAGGTCGTCTTCTACAAGCCGCCGTCGCCGACGGACGGGAGGGAGACGGTCGTGGCTTACCACAACCTGCTTATGGATCTTTGCCAGGTCGGTGGGCGCCAGTTCCGGAACCCCCTGATCCAGAATGCGAGCTCCCAGGCCTGGGATCGCCGCTCCTGCAGCTGCGCCTGCACCTGCTGCAGCTGCTCCTGCAGCGGAAGCTCCGGCAGAGCGAGAGCCTCGGGAACACTGATCTGTCTGGTGAGCAGCGTACACTTGCATGTGCCCTGCGTGAAGACCCGTGTGGCCTCGCCTTATAATCAGTAGACACAGTTGCACGGGCGATAATGATTCTGAACGCAATGCAGGAGCAGGAGACTTGTGTCCTATATAAACACAGCCCCGTCTTTTCCTGGATCATAATTAACCTTTCTTTGCGCCCAGACTGCGGGCACGCAATTCAGACAGCTCCCCGCGGGCGGTGCGGTGTGGAAACCGACTCACCCCAGCGCGTGTCAAAAAGTGAGGTCTTCTGTTGCTCCTGCCTGCCGCACGCCACTGTTGTCTAGAGTGACCTTGAGAAGCAAATGACGTGGCCTGATCATCCGCATGTAGTCTTCTGTCATCGCGCCCAGCCCCTTGTGATGTTCAAGTTTGCTTCTTGAGATTTTGATGTGTGTCGTTCTGTAGCCGACACTTCCATGGCAGATCTGGTGCCACTGGAATCGGTGCTAAAAGAAGCCGACCCAGCGGGCCTTCTTGGCGAGACTGATGTCCAGCACTCACTATAGCTGGACACTCAAGTGGCCGAAGGCAACCTGTCCCGCCTGTGGCCAGCACGTCTGCCAGGTGCCAGCGACTGGGCGTGGATGGGCTTCACAAGGCGCAGCACATACCAAGCAGATGCCGCCATAAGAACTGTGCTCGTCAAGGTTCTTACGTTTGGCATAATTTCACAGTGTTCCAGCGGTGCCATCGGGAATGGACGCTGGTGGACAAGACGCTACCCTCTGTCATTATGATATCTCCGACTTTCGGGATTACTCGCGGCTGGTACATGCAGTTCTCTCGGAGACTCGCTGTTCATTTCTCGTCATTCTGGGGCGAAGCTAAAGTTCACTGGGCACCAGCATGTAAGAAGCGGATTTCTTTCAATCGCTTCAAGCTGCGAATATAGAGGAAGCTTGGTTCAAGACCCGTATATTAGTCCGGGTTCTGCAGCTGCCCAGCCCCTGCGCTGACTGTTGGGATCTGTCTGCCACGCTGGAGAAGTCCGTGGAGCGCTTCAAGCCCCAGTACGATGCGCTAATGCGTACACGGCGGCGTGACCGCCGACGCGGTGTGGGGTGCCCCTCATCCACGGCCTCTGGTGCAAGCCGTTGCAAGCGTGGTGCCTCACGAACTGTCCCAACACTCCAGCGAGAAAGTCACTGCTGTGTATAAGCACCATGCGGAGTTGGCGCAAATGGACGAGGCTGACCCGATCCGTGTTCAGATTGTTGACGTCCAGCGGAAACAACCTCTGTCTCAGCGAAAGACAGATTTGCTGGCCGTCCGTGTGAGACAGAGTGGCACTGACCGTCTGCGGCACCATGACCTCCGCAACTGCACTCAAGCGTGGACAGCAGCCATCCAGCAGCACCTCTGCAAATGTGCAGCGTCGCTGCCTGACAGTACTGCAGGCATCAGAGCTGCTGCTGATGCAGACGGCGATGACCAGTTCCAGGGCACAGTGTTCCACGACGACCTTACTCTGCAAGAGTTGAAGGATCTCACCTGCCGCACGCACAAGCACGGCAGTACCGGCAGCAACCAGAAGACCCTGTGCCGGAACAAGAATGTGGGTTTGCTGGTGGCGTGCCACTCCAATGGTCTTATTCTTGACCTGACGGAGTTCCACGGAGCTGAGTCACTTCCTCAGCGGTACTGCTTTCTGGCACGTCTCAAAGAGACGTTTCCCTCGCTCCGTGTGGTGGTCCACGATGACGCATGTCATCTCCGTCAATTCGCAGACAACCGTGCCACGTGGAATTCCATGGCAGCGAGCCTGGCATTTCCCAACGTGCGCTACATCGTGGACAAATTTCAAGCAAGTGGCCATGTTGATGAGTGGTGCAGGCTGAACTGCCATCCTGGCCTATAGAGGAGAATAAGGCTTGCGTGGAGGAAATCAACACTTCCATCTGCGAGATCACATTTTCATGGCTGGCTCGATTCAAGCAAATGACCCGCAAGATGAACCGTTTTACATACTGGTTTTTTGTCCAGGAAGTAGTGGACGAGCGCAATTGTCAGACACTTGACGGCTGCGCCCCGCACAATGCAGCTGTTCAGTTCCCTCCTCCTACAAGAAGCCAGCAAGAGTCCGACAGCGAGGCCGAGTCTGTATGCGACTCTGCCACTGAGACTGGCAGCGAGCATGATTCGTCCAGTAGTGAAACCGGTTCTGCTGCCTGACTTCCCTCGTCTAACCTGCTAGGGGTGCACGACGCCGACGCCGCCTACGCCACCACCCTCTCCAACCATGAGGAAAAAGAGCTCATGTCGTCTGCTGGTTTGCCTGCAGGAGACTTCAGGACTGTATAGGAGTATGCAGTGGCCATGTTCATGCTTTACTCGCAACACCGTTGCAGGCGATGCAAGATCGGCGAGATGCCAGCCGAGGCCAGGCCAAACCTGCCACCTGCTGAATTTCGAAGTGCAAAATAGCTATAGTAACAGACATGATCCCTGTTTACAGCGCAAGGCGGTACACCACGCTCTCCCCCCGTGAAGAGGCAAAAGTTGATATCGTGTCCTGCGACTGCGAGTGGTTTGCCTGCAGCAGATGGCAGTGCCTGACTGTCAGACTCTATATATATATATATATATATATATATATATATATATAGGACTACAGTCACCGGTGGCCATGCTCAGACTTTTCAGACGCTGCAACCTTGCAGCCCTTTATTTGTCGCGACACTGTTACAGGCGATGCAAGCTCGGGGACATGCCGGGCCGCGCCTTTTCGCCGAGCCGAGGCATGCAAGCCAACTTGACATCTGAAGTGCAAACGCAAAGGACCATAACGAACTGACCGATGTGAGCCTGTCTACAACCCACTCCACCTCAAGCACCCGGCACCGTCATATCTTGTACCCTGTCAGCCAGTTGCAGTTTCGAGCCTGGCTGCAGGCTGATGTGTTTTTGCGCGGCGCCTGCTGCTCGGTGAGCTCGTTTTCCTGCTGTATGTGTACTCCGTCTCGTGCAGCTTAGCAGAGACCCTTCTGTCCTCTGTTCTTCCTTGTCAAGTCCACGCAGGACTTCCAACTCCGGCTTCTGGACTGACGGCCGCGGCTGCAGGCATCGCAAAGCTCTGCTTTGCTTTGCGTAGCTGCGCCTTCAGGAAATGCGCGCAGCCTGGAAGATGGTGCAGAAGAAGTTTGTGCGCGCGGCCTCGACGGATTGAGTTAAATGCCTTGGCTTGGCTGCTTTAAGCTTTAAGCTCGTCTTGGATTGAAGATGCTTCGCGCTGGTTTGGCTCCGCTCAGCTCGGCTCGGTTTCGGTCGACTCGGCTCGGTTTGGCTGCGGCCAGTGGGCTGGCTTGGCTTGAAAACAAGAAGCCCCCGCAGCCCACGGCGCCGGCGAAGCCAGGAGAATCCGTGCGAAGCCGTTCGGAACCGAGCCAAGCCGCGCGACGCCGCGTCAAGCCGCGCGAAACCTATATAGTGAAGCCGAGCGAAGCGTCACGAAACCCGTCCATGCGCGCGTACCCGCGTGCGAACAAAATCGTTTGGACTTGGGTTCATGATTGCTTGTGACTTGCGTGCAGGCTCAACGGATTATATGCATGCCTTGCCTGGGCTGGTATGGCTCGTGGTGGCTGGGGTTGAAGATGCTCCTGACTTTTGGCTTGGCTTGATGCTCTTGACCAAAAGTCTCCTGACTTTTGCCTGCTTTGGCCCGGCTTGCTGTTGTGGCTTTGCTTGCCTTGCCTTGAAGGTGCTCCTGATTTGCAGGCACGCGTCACGGATTACGTGGCGGGCTTGGCTTTTCGCTTGCCGATGTCTTGATTAAATTTTATGCCCCCACGAAGGTGCTCCGCGAAGCCAGCCCACGAAGCTCGGGAAGCCGCGCCAAGCCCGCGAAGCACGCCCCCACGGAGCACGAAGCCGCAAGCCGCACGAAGCCCGCGAAGCCCGCGAAGCCCGCGAAGCCTGCGACGCCACGCGGGGCCAGCAACGACCGCGTGCGAAGCCACGCGAAGCCACGCGAAGCCGTGCGAAGCCGCGCCAAGCCCGCGAAGCCCGCGAAGCCCGCGAAGCCCGCGAAGCCCCGCGGAGCCCGCGGACCCGCGAAGCCCGCGAAGCCCGCGAAGCCCGCGAAGCCGTGCAAAGGCCGCGAAGTCGCAGGAAGCCGCGCGACGCCCTGCGAAGCCCCGCGAAGCCACGCGAAGCCCGCGCGCGTGCGCTTGCGCGCACGCGAAGCCCGCAAAGCCCGGGAAGCCCGCGAAGCCCGCGAAGCCAGCGAAGCCCGCGAAGCCCGTGAGGCCGCGCGAAGCCCGCGAAGCCGCGCGAAGCCGCGCGAAGCCCCGCGAAGCCCCGCGAAGCCCCGCGAAGTCTGCGCGCCCGCGAAGCCCGCGAAGCCCGCGAAGCCCGCGAAGCCCGCGAAGCCCGCGAAGCCCGCGAAGCCCGCGAAGCCCGCGAAGCCCGCGAAGCCCGCGAAGCCCGCGAAGCCGCGCGAAGCGCACGAAGCCGCGCGAAGCCGCGCGAAGCCCCGCGAAGCCCCGCGAAGCCGCGCGAAGCCTGCGCGCGCGCGAAGCGCGGCCCCTAGAGGGACCATACTCGCCACCATGGAGCGTGCATCGCCAGAACGAGTCCATCTACACGCCTATCTTCATCTAGCAGTTGCCTTCCAGCGACCTGGATGCCCTCAACATCTTGCGGCCGCACGTGGCACCAAATACCGCCTCCGGCAAGACATACCAAGGTGCTGTGCGATTTGGTCATTTTTGCGTCGTCGCCGACAAACTTGGGACCTTGTTCCTGGGCAGCCAGCAGATGCTGCAGATACTCAGATGCGTAGTTGAAGCTTAAAATTCTAAAGGGGGAGAAAGCAGGGTCAGTTGCGGCGCGAGGCCTGGTGGGGACTCCTCAATTAGTATTATAAAGCCCCAAGTCCCCGAGGCCTCGTAATCTTGCAAGCTAAAGAGGTTTTGAGGTTCTGGAAGGCCTCGGATGGGCCTCGAACGGCTTCAAACCCTGGGAAATGAGGCCTCGGGCGGCCTCGAACGGCTTCAAACCCTGGGAAATGAAGCCTCGGACCACGCAGAGGCTTCAAGGGTTGGCGGTAATGTAGTGTGGCGAGGCTCGAGAGTTGACACTTGTTTTTGCAAGATTACGAGGCCTCGGGGACTCGAATCTTTCTAATACTATTAAAGGGGTCACCAGAAGCCTCGGACCGCTGCCTTTCTTCTTTCTTTCCTACAGAGATAGTTAAGGCCGCAGCTGGCTCCACATCCCTTTGGTGGATCTGGAAAGAGGCTTCAAGAAGCTTTGGTGATCTTGCAAGCTATTGGCTATTGCTGACTCCATAAATCTTGGCAATCGTAGACAGAAGCCTCGATGATCTTGTTGCAGCGATGCCTTCTAATAAAACTCAAAGATCTCGATTGGCTTAGAAAAGCTTCGAGAACCTTCGATGACATTGCAAACTGACGCTGATCTCTAGCGGATACATAATAGCAGGATGAAGCGCAAGAAATGATGCTGCCGGACGACCCCATTTCTGGGTCCACGAAACGAAAGCAAATCTGGCTTCGCCACCATGGGCCTCCGCAGTAGGTAGCTCTCTCCACTGTGTTTCTCCGCTGTTTTCGTTTGTTTGTTCGGTTTGTAGGGACCGAGAGCGAGCTGTAGCCGCAGCCAACGAGGCCCGCTCAAGCCAAAATCTTTCATGTCTGGCTGACTGGGAGCCAATCTCGGCTGGTGAGTAAGTGTCATAGCAAGAGGCAGAATCTCGAAAAAAGCTTTGCGCAGCAGGCAGAAAGAATGCTGTGAGTAGATGTTGAAACTGGCCAAGATTGTGCGATCATCATTGGAGGTTGCCTTGCCTCTCTACTTTGGGACATGTTGGGACATGCGATTGAGCGTTGGTAACTTTTGTTAAATCAAATGCTATGCTGAAACTGAAGCTCTGCTGCAAGTTTGTCACAAACCGTGGGAGGAGAAATTGAAGAAACCGACAGAACTGTGACGAAATCCTGCTGTGAGGACTTTGGAAGAAACACAAAGACATGTGCAAATTGAATTTTGACAAGAACGCCACTTTTGCAATACAAAATGCATTCGGTGGAGAAAGATTCGCTTGTTCTTTTTTGCTGAGTGAAAGGGGAAAAATTGTGCGCCGGGAACTTCGCACCAAAAATGGAATTCAAAGGCGGATGATGGGAGTCAGAGAGTTGGAAAAAAAGTCGAATGCAAGGAAAGCCATCTCCCACATAGAATGCCATGGATCTGCTAAAGGCTGTTCGGAGAACGTCTTGGAAGCTGACGCCAAGAGGCAGATGGACGCCCAAAACGGACATGAACAAACTTTTAGAAGGTGGTGCACACTTCCGCTCATCAGACTTATCTGCAGCCAAGTTTCCGAGCAGAAATTCTATTTACTCAAGACCATGCATTGAAAAGATCCGTTGCTGTTCACAAAATCGAAAAATCGAAACACAACGTGAACTGGTGCTTGTATTGGTGAACACTCGATTCAACCCGAGAAATCCAACAAAATGCAGCGTTTCATTACTTTGTTGCATTTTTTTGAAATAGTTGCGCATAAAATGTGTTGATAAAGATGAATGTGTGTGCTGTGGTCATGAAAATGATGTTGGTTGATTGTTTCTTTATGATGTTCTTTCTGCTGTTTTTTGTCGTGTTTTCTTGAGTTTAAGTAGAGTTTCCGAAAATAGGGCTACTTTATTTTGGGGTCCTTACAACAAGGGTCCTACTGTTTAGGGTGCGATATTGGGGTCCCCAATTATCGGAAACCCCCAATTCCTATTCCGACCATTTTGGTGGAAGTTAGATGATATGTTATAATTACAAATGGAATTCTTTTTCATCATTCTATTAATAGATCTCATTCTCCAACGCATGTTCTTCTCTAACTGATGTCATTCTTTGAATAAGTATCATTGTTCATGGCTGGTACTCGTTAATGAGTGATTACTGTCCATCATCATTATCCATTATCGAATTCAACAACATTTTCATCAAATCACAGTTTAAGAATCGGGCATGATCAAAAACATTAAAGATGCTAATGCTTGTCCTGTCCCGGTCCATTCCTTTTTTAATTTCTTCAAATGGGTTATTTCCCGTTATTTTCCCATTATTTCAATATCCCATCGCTGTTGCATTCGGTTTTGCTAAATCACGACTTACCATTAAATAGTAGTTCATATCATTTTGAAGTTGTAATATTAGTATGATTTGATTTGATACAGCCATTAGAATTGTTTGCCGTATTGGAAATCCATTATCAGTAATTCGCGACAATTTTTCAATTTTATCAATATTTAAGCTGATGACACGAACATCATTAAGAACTAATTCATCACAACTTGAATCACCAATAACAATCACTTCATCAAACGAATCGGGATGCACAGCTAGTACTAGCAGAACGTAATTAGCAACATTTTGTCCAAGGAATGGTTAAATTCATGATACTTCAATGATAACTTAGAACGAATATAAGATTTGAAACGTCCAAATGTGGCCTGTGACCCTATCGAAGGTCGCTTGGACCGTGAAAAGGCCGAAGCTCGGCTATTAGGGGGTTGCAGGTGCGCACCAGCAAAGATGGGCGATGCGCACGGTTTCCCCAGAGTCCTGGGAGCGGCAGACGTATGTGAAACAATTTGTCCATGTCCGCTAACGAACCTCCCGGAAGTTGCCAATGTTGACTTTCTGTCGAAAAGAAAGCAAGAGATGGTGGCGTTCTGGAAATTTTTTTCTGCAGTCATCCAAAAACTTCGAAAACGTGTATCATGCTTCTACAATGATCTGCAGCGGATAGAGGGCCTCTGGAGCAAAAGGTGCAAGAAACAGAAGTTTCGAAGTCAGCTAGCAGTGTAGAAATTTGTTTGGATCTTGGTTCCCAGAGTCTGAAGCGCATAGAGATGTTTATTGGAGTGTCTACATTGCTTCGTCCACTGTTTGTTGGAATACGGCGACTGAAAACCTCTTCTACCAAACGCAAACTTAATACCCTCAACCCTGAACCCCAAATTCCAAAACCTATGTCTTTTGTGTGAGTTCAAGGAATCTTATCATTGAAAGCCCTTCAGCGCGCGGCGTAGTGCACTCGAGAACCCTGGTGCAAGTTCAGTAAAGGTTTTAAATCGACGAGCCTGGAATTTGGGTGACCCGTTCACCACACCTTAAACCGCGAAGATCGACATACACGGGTACAAAAATGTATGCACATGTATACAGTGTAATAGAACATAATATAGCCTTACAGAATATTGTCTTGCATCTCATTATATGGTATGTATGTATTAAAATGCAAAGTGGTGCAACATAACACAGCTTGGCGTAGCATAGTAAAATGCAAATAGAATGTTCATATAGAGCACATTGATGTAACATAACATAATATGAAACCTAGTAATATATATATATATAGATAAATAGATAAATAGATAAATAGATAAATAGATAAATAGATAAATAGATATATAGATATATAGATATATAGATATATAGATATACAGATATATAGATATATAGATATACAGATATATAGATATATAGATATATAGATATATAGATATATAGATATATAGATATATAGATATATAGATATATAGATATATGAATATGTAGATATATAGATATTTAGATATATAGATATATAGATATATAGATATATAGATATATAGATATATAGATATATAGATATATAGATATATAGATATATAGATATATAGATATAT